>JAPZLL010000053.1:0-222176 GCA_036250225.1 Cercophora sp. LCS_1 | reverse complement strand
GGGTTGATTTGCTGTGGCACGTGAACGTAAAGTAAAAGGGTTAGGGTTAACAGAGGGCCAAGGCCCCACTTATGTGCGAACAGGATCACCATTCTTCCAGTGCCTATGGTCGTATGTGGAAAGGTCAGTGGGGAGAAGAGGTCATACATTTGGGGTAGGAACTGGGGTACCCTCAAACGGGAGGTAAGAATGCCGGAGATGGGCGAAACCGCTGTTCAACACCACTCCGATACCGTACGACAGAGAAGAGAGGAGGTCGTTCCGGGGAGTGGAAATTTGGGGATGACAAAAGTGAGTAAACGTCATGCCGAATATACCCAATATCGAAATCTCTGTCAGGGGACCAAGGCCACAGCACAAGGAACCATTGCAGGCTCTCCCTCACAGCCTTGACTTCACTCCCAACAGCATTAGGGGCCACCCACGGTAAAGTAAACAGAACGCTTGTAGCCATTCCACTTCAACTAAGCAGAGTAGACCTGATCGCCTCAGCCACATAACAACGTAGCCAGATTCACCCCACCCCAACGCCATACCGTGCCATATGTACCTGTTGCCCATTTAAATTGGCTTAGGAATCTCATCAATGACGCTTTGCACTGTAATAAACGCCCCGTCGCCTCCGTCCTGCCTAAGGTCCTCTAAAAGCACTGACGTCTGCGCATACAGATTCTCCAACGCTGCCCGGGATGATCGTCCAAGGGACCCTATGCAAGTTAGTATCTACCACCCTACCCATTAACAGACATCAGCAAGACTTACTCAGGATTGCCGAATTTAACTCCTCGGCAACGGCAACCCGGCCCGAATCATCCAGTAAATACGCCACTTCCTTGACGTTGAGCGGGTTTGGATACGCCATGAGCGCAAAAATCTCATTGGTGTGCTTGACCATCTCCGGTTTCGAGTTATCGGCAGTGAACTCAGTCTTGAGCTCCCTGCCGTACTCGACTGCCTCAAAGGACAACTTATTCAGCACCGTCGGATCACACTCCTCAGTGTCCATTTGGTCCTCAGCATCGGCCTCGGTCATTTCCTCGTCGTCACCCTGACGCATGGCCTTGCGCTCGATCAGTGTTCGAAGTTCGGCCTCTTTCCTGACCATCTCGACAAACTTGCGGCATCGAAGTCGAAAGTAAACCTGCTCGTTCTGGCTGAGGACGTCGCGGTAAAACTTTTTGGTGAGGACCAATGCCTTATCAATGTCCCCTTCAAGGATGGCCCGCCGAATACGTTGCCTGTTGTTAGCATCGTCGTCGTCCTTGATGTTGATGCCGTCAATCTCCTTGCCAGATAGATTGAGAGCAAGCTTTTCCTCGTGGATTTCTTCGGCAAAAGCTCGTGCTGTTTCGACATAGCCGTCGTGTTGGAGGAACTGGAGAACCTGGGGAGTGTTAGAGTTGAACGCTTGTTACACGGCACCAATGTATCGCTCAGAGGGACAACAACATGGTGCTTACCAGTTGCTGAACAAGCTCCGTCTCGTTTAGAGGAGGCGCAAGCCTGGCGGTGTTGGCTAGCCTGATATTATCCGTGATCATCTCCTGCTGCTTTTTCATATACCCGTCGATATCAAACAAAAAAGGCATCTGGCCAAAGTTGGCCAAGACATAATCACCGGGTTTCTTGAGGCCAACGGTAGGGTAGAGTTTGCCTTTGACATCCTTGAGACTAACACCTTGGAAAGCGACGCCTTTGCCTGTCAGCTTAGCCACTAAGCCGTCGTCCCGCACTGTGACTTACCGAGCTCAACGCCGTTCTTGGTGAACAGCGCGTGTCCCAGTCGGAAGTTTACTAGACATCCAATCGTATCTGAAGGGCCGAACTTTGGACCATACGACTTTCCTACGTTTTGGGAAGCAAAGCAGTGGCCATCGTCGCCATGGTAGCCCCACGATTCGGGTTCCCAGCCGGGCGCGCGCTGGAGTGATACGGCTTTGGTCGAGAATCCAATCCCGATGGTCGTGCTAGCACGGTTAGCACATGCTAAACGGTTCCCAAGCTTGCACCTACTCTTCTCGTTTCCTATTCAGTATCACGACCTCGAAATAGTAAACTCCGCACAGCGTAGGCATGGCGTGGTCGGCCCGAATCGCACAAGCTTCATGATCACTAGAGCTTCGGCCTGTGTGCTTGACCTCATAACCACCACCCAGCACCTCAAGCGATGGATCCTTGTCGTCCTTGTTCCACCTTGACGGTAACGGCGCCACCACTCCAACTTCTAGTGCAGCAGGCGTCTTCTCGACAACCTCAAACTGCACGCCCCGATGCGAGCCCGACGGCAACTTGGATGCCGGGGAATGCACGCTCCCATTGTTCGCCAGCCCAGCACCCGCTTGTGCCTTGGCGGTGTGGCCCTCCCGCTCCGCCGCTATCCTCGCCTTGTGTGCCTCTTCGAGCTTCTGAAGGTATACCGATCCACGGAGGTACGATGGCGAAAGAAAAGAGCTTCCGACGCCTCCTCCTGGTGCAAACCCGTCCTCGGAACCTGTCTCCCCATAGTATGTTGAGTCCCTCATGTGGGACTCCCAGGCGCGCGAGGCCCACGGCAAGCTAGCGCCGGGACGGATCTGCTGCGGCCACCCGGCATATGGAGCTCCCTCTTCGCCGGGGGTGCCGCCACGATATTGGCCGGTGACCGGATCGAACCGGGAAGGGCGCTGTGTCGAGTAGAGATTATTGTGCATCTCGCTATCGGGGGTTGGGTTGAGCAGATGCGAAAAGGTAGGCCGTGAGGACCGAGCCGCCGAGACGTACGAGCTGCGGCGCTGGCTGGTGAAGCCGGTCGAGGGGTCTCCGGTGAAGCTCGATGAGGTGTGCTGGAAGGGGTTCGTCATGGTGTGAGGGGGTGGAGTAGCTGGTGTGCCCCGGGGGCGCGCGATGCGGAGAACCGTCCTGCGGTGGAAGTCCCGGGACGATGGAAGCAGCGCAGCCCGGGACTCGGAATTCGATCTGTTTGTCTGCCTCGGTTGGGCCGCTAATGCTCGCGATGAATGCCGGTTCGGCGTTTGTTTAGATGGACTTTGGGCTTCAGCGGGGTGGGAAGTTAGGTCGGTCGAGATAAGGCGTGCGAGCAACAAGGTCAGGCAGGTCGGAGAATGGTCCTGCAATGGTCATGCACTGGCTGCCCTCGCTATGTCATCGATGTCCGCAAATCGGGCTGCCCTCCACAGCTTGTCCACTGCCGCGACAAGAGCGTCAAAAACAAAGCGGCAAGCTGCCTGACCAGGTACTCAATTGCAAATGGGTGCTTTCGTGTGCGCAGATGGTGAAATGGCTGTCGTTGGCAAGTGCATCGATAAATGCAGGTGCCCGTTGATCATGGGGTGAAACGTCAAACAATGGAAGGAGAGGCCTGGAGGCCAGCCGGCTCCAGTGGCAGACGTCCACCCAGTCGTGGAGGTGCTAGGCGCTAAGCTCACCACTGGCCCACCAGCTACAGCGTGGCAACTGGGGTTCCAGCACCTGATGGGATGCGCCCCGCCTCAGAGCCACACTTTCCTTGCATGCCTGAGGTATCCACATAAGTGGATCCGACCTGGAGCTGGACCAAGCAAGTTCGTGACAACCAGCCAAGTGGTCGTGCTTCACGGCAACGGCGGCGGCATCCCACGCCAAAGCCCGAACTCTCCATGCCTAACAGTATTGCTCGACAAATTGTCATTACCAAGAAGTTAGCGGTTTGAGGGTTAAAAATTTGAGTGAAGCGCAGTTAGAAAGAAGACTGCCATTCAATGATCTCACTCAACAAACTCTGGCAGCTTTTCCAATGTCCCAACTCGGGTGTGGAATCAAACTTTGTCCGGCCCAGGGCAAAACTTCCGCAAAGTCTGGTTGTCAAAATCACAAATCACCAATGGAAATGCCCTCAGTTGTTATTGCCAACCAGGGACTGGCCCGGAACACCTTGCCGCACCGGCACGCCATCGCCATCGCGACGGGCCAGAAGCCCGGAGTCACTGCAGTAGATGCAGTCATAGCTGCAAGTGTCCGTGTCAAGATGAAGTCTATTATGTCGACTGTTGCTGAACCGCTTGACGACCCATGCAATGCTGTTGTAAAGCAAGCTGTTGTATGTGCAACACATTCCGATGCGCAGATCCCCAACCTCTACGCCCTCCGAGAGCCTGCCGGCTGGATTGATGCCCTCCTTCCGAACGCCTTGCAAAAAAGTGATGACACAGCCGACCGAGAAACTCGTGCCAGACCTGTTTTCCCTCCCGAACTCCCCAAGAATCAAGAATCAAGAATCAAGAATCAAAAAAAAAATCCACCCTTGTAGTGATTATAAACCTTGAAAGATGATTAAGCAGCAGCGATGGCGAATGGCGCTGGGGAGTTGGCAGCGGCCATGCTTGGGGCACTCTGCATCTCCACATCGACACCGTTGTTGCTTGCCTCGCTCTTGGCTTGACTGTTGTTCTCCTTGTTCTCTTTGCTGCTACCCTCGGCCGACACCGGTGTCGAGTCGTCTGCCGAGGACTCGGGTCGCAGCTTTGGGGGCGCGGTCCAGCGAGGGATCTCCCAGACAACGCCGGTAAAGGTCTTGAGGACAAAGTTGCCCTTGACCCATTTTCTGCACGGCTTGCCAGAACGATCCAGAGCGCGGAGGCCGGCGTTGATGGCGCCTTGGTTTGCCTTGGGACCGAGCTTGTGTGCACTTAAACCAGCGCCGCGGCCGCCTCCCTCGATAGTGCCGTCTTCCCTGTGAATGATTATTAGCACGTAGTATCGCGCCAGGACAATTAAAAATGCATACAGTCTTTGCTTCTTCTTGGGACCCGGCTTGCCGCGGACCTTTGGCTCGCCGTTGCCGTTGGTAGCAGCAGCAGACCTCTTGACGCCCTTTTTCTTAGGACCGTCAGCCGGGGGGGCCATGGCAGCAGGTTGAGGCGCCGGCGTGCCGGCGGCAGGCGTGTTTGGCGTTGAGTCGGACGCGTTCTCGGTATTGGAATTCGGTGCTGCAGGGAGCGTGGTCGAGGTCGCGGGCGACTCGTTGGACTTGACGGGCGACTCTTCCTTGGCGAAATCCGGGTCGACGATGGGTCGGAGCTTCAGCGGTGTCGTCTTGATGGTGACGAGAATGCTGGTCCTCGAGTTGGTGGTGATGACTGCAGAGGTGGCGGCGTTGTTGGACCTGCGGCGGTCCTTGGCCGTAGCATCCTTCTTTGGAGGCATGGTTGAGAACTCGACGACAAAATGCCGGAGATGGCAGCGACTGGAATGCGGCGATTGGGGATGTGGTTGGTGGTGATGGGGAAGGGAACAAGAGGATTTTTGCTTTGTCGAAGCGTTGGGGTTGGCAAGTTGCCAGTTGGTGTTTGGTGCTTTGGTGCTTTGGCCCAGGCTGATGGCTCGGGTGAAGGGCAAAGGCGATCCACTGGCTGGAGTGGTAAGGGGGCCGACAATCAGCTGGGGTGAGAATCTCCCGTAGATTTTGGCGTCGCACTTTACTTCGCGTCGGCGATGGCGGACACGGCGAGTTTTGATGATGGCAGTGGTGCGATGGGGATTCGCATCAGGGTGGGTGGTGGAAAGGTGCAGAGGAGAAGGAAATGGATCTGGAAAAGTTTGGTCGCCTCGCAGCCATGGGTGAGGCGCGGGCGTCCACCTGTTTTGCCTTCATGCTGCCAAAGAATCAGGTCGGGCAGGTTGACTTGTTCGCACGAACCGAGGGGACTGCGCGGAGTCCCGTCTCCAACAAGGGAGTCTCGTCTATTTTTTTCGGGTCTGCCACATATAACCCCAACCCTAAGTATCTTCGTACCCTGAGCCCTCGCAGCATCCAATCACGGGGGAAGCCGCCAAGAAGAGGTAATTGCACAATCACCACCCTCCTATTCCAGTATCGTCTCACGTTTTTTCACCGTCACCAAGATTCCGGATGGTCCGCAAGGTTTGGTGGTTTGCCGCAAAAAAAGAAAGCTTCTCCCAGGTGCAAGAGAGTGGATGAAAACTCTGTCATTTGTCACGTTGCGTCGACGGTTTGGCTGGCAGCTCCTTCCCCACTGGTGCAACAGCGAAGGTTTTCTGGCGATGCACGGCACCCGCACGGCTTCCCATCCTCAATCCAACCCTTTTTGGGGATAATTGACAAAGGCGGTCGGTGGCTGGGCACTCGATCCCTCATTCATCCAAGCTAGAACCACGGGTGGTCCCCTCCCTCTCTTCTCTCCCCTCTTCTATGGATCGGAATGAGAACACTTTTCGTTGGCCACATGCTGCTGCAGGATAGGCAGACCACTTCCCACCCGATGAGGGTGCAACCCAAAGTCTAAATAAGCCGGGCGACGAGGGGACCTGAGTCGCTTCCCAACGCCGAGCTCACAACCCAAACTCGCAGCCCCGGAAGCGATGAGGAAGCCAACGAGGGCGGCAAATCACCGCAGACCAATGGCCTCGCAACAGAGGATGACGGGGGCGGCTGCAGCAGAGCAACAACATCGGAGGATCTCGATGGCACGCCACAACTTCCAGCGGCATTCACAATCTGGCCGACGTGTATCTGGCAGGGCCACGGCAGCAGAGAGGTCTGGCGGCCAGCCGCTCAGCATTTCGTACTGTGTAATTGATCAGCGTCAAACCATCCGCTTCCCGCCCCAAGGATGAGACAAGTTCCTGACCCTGAAACTTACGATCGCACCGTCATTGCTGTGGAAAAAAACACATCGCGTAATAACCCAGAGCTGCACTTTGCATCTCCGGATCTCCAAGTGTCGACATCACATCCCGAGTAGGATGATGGATTCGTTTCGCCTTTTTTTTTTTTTTTTGCGCCAACGCATATTCTCAACGCATATTCGACATGTTGCATCAACAAGTGCATCAACTGTAACCGTCGTCACCGTCGGGGTAACAGTCGCCGCCAGTGCGGCCGCTGCCCCAACACCGTAGGGGAAGCAACGCGCCCCGTGCCGCCGTGTCTGACAGGTCGCGGGCGTGTGGAGAGTGAGACTTGGACATTCCAAGCTCCGGGCCGGCCGGCATATTCCCGGGCGGGACACCGGAGGGTGTGTAGACAGGGGCCGCTAGACCCACGCCCGCCAGCGTCGAGTATAGCTCGTCCAGAGAAAATCTAGGGGAGCTCATCAGAGCGTCGACCAGAGACCCAGCAACGGCATTCCATCCAGCCTGGATGTCCGGCCACACCATCGACAGAAGAATGTGTTGCCCGGGGGCCGCCTTGAGGCCCTCAACTCCATGAGCAACGGCGAGGACAGAGGGAGTATATATTAGTGATAGGACGCCGAAGAGTTGGTGGTGAAGGACACGCACGGCCAGGGCCAGTCCAGCATCGCATTGCGCGCTGGAACAGGATGAAGCCCGTCGTCTTCTACACCCCCTTTGTGCTGCATGCCGTCACGGCTGCAGTTCTCCCCTTGAGCGCTGCCCCAACCTCGTCGGCAGTGCCTCACCACCACGCCTTGCATCCTCCCACGAACCCGCAAGACCATGGCCCCAATGATCCCGTCCAGGGGGTGAAGGAGGCACCGCCTACGGACAGCCTCCCCACGCCTGTGGAGCGGCGCAACATCAACGGGGTCTCGGTCGCTCGACTCACCCAGGAACAGCTGTGCGAGCTGCTTGCCCAGCTGCTGGCTGTTCAAGGTCAGGTATCCCCCGTGCTTACTTTGCTTCCTCCCACTGCTACAGCTGTTCCCAACGGCGGTCTTCTCGGTGGCCTTCTCGGCGGCCTTGATGGACTCCTGCCTCCTCTCGACTCGCTTCTCGGACAGGTCATCTCTCTCTTGTTGCCGGGCCACCCCAGCCCAGGCACCGGACCGGTTGTGGGAATCCCAGTAGCGCCCGTTCCCGTCATCGGCAATCCCGTCCCGGTGACGACGACGATTCAGGTGCCCACCTCGGTCATCTACGATCCGTGGTCGCACATCGGGCCTGTTCTCCTCTACCAACTCAACTATCTGTCACAGCTCACAGGTCCAAGTCAGATCGTGTCGACGGCAGCCCAGATCGTCCAGGACATTTTATCCTCGGTCGTGAGTCCCGTGCCCCCTCTTCTTCCAACTAATCTGCCTTGGCTAGGTCAAATCACGACAACATGCACCACCGCTGTGGTCACTCAGGTTGTTGGTGATGTGACTCGAGTCGTCACGACCACAGTTACCCAGACTGTACCCGCGGGCCAGATCACAGGCGGCCAGCCGGGCATCAGTCTCCCTGTTGGCCTCCCAGGTGTGACTGCCGGTATCTCGGCCGGTATTCCGGGCGTTGATGGCGGTGGCATTACGGTTGGCGCCTCCATCAATCTTCCCGGAGGTCTTGATCCTGGCATCACGCTTGCAATCCCTCCTCTGATTCCAAGCCTGTCGTTGCCCATCATCTCTCTTCCCGGTGTCACTATCCCCGGCATCATTACCATCCCCGAAATCATCACAAACGGGGGCGGAGGCACACCGACCGGCGCCGCGCCCATTACCAACCGCTCTGTGGCCGCGTCTATCGAAAGCCCAAGCACGATCATCTCGGTGCTCCCCATAGGCGGCAGTGCAGGGCCTGTGGTCAACCTTTCTTCCGTCCTGAACCCCGTCCTGAGCACGGCCGTCCCCAGTGTCGTTTCCAACATTGGTGGCGGTCTTGGGACCCTGATCAGCCAGATCTTTGGTGGCGGAGGCTCAACAAGCACCACTCGTCCCACCACCACGACAAGTGCTACGAGCACAACGAGCCCTCCCACCACCACGGCGCCAACATCTACGACGAGAGCTTCGACAACAACCGGGGTTGATCTTGAAGATATCGTCACCGGTATTGGCGGCGGAGTCAACACCTTCTTGTGCGCAATTTTTAGCAACTGCCCGCAGGCCACCACGACTAGGCCCGCATCTGCATCCATAACTACATCTGGAACCACGACAAGACCTACCACGACAACAAGTGCAGTGACGACGAGTGCCACAAGCACAACAAGACCCTCCACAACCACAGCGCCAACATCAACTACACGAGCCTCGACGACAGCGACTGGAGCAGACCTTGAAGACATCATCACGGGCATTGGTGGCGGCGTCAACACTTTTCTGTGCGCTATCTTCGGCAACTGCCCACAGACAACAACGACACGACCTGCATCGGCGTCTACATCTGTTTCTGCGGTCACGACCAGTGCAACAAGCACGACGAGGCCTCCCACAACGACGACAACACGAGCCTCGGCAACAACCGGGTTGGACCTGGAGGATTTTTTTTGTTCCTTCTTTGGCAATTGCCCACAGTCAACGACCACGCGGCCTGCATCCGCGTCTACGAGTGTTGCTGCGTCTCCCACAACAAGACCCACGACTACCGCGGCGGCCACTTCTACGGCGGGCACAACCAGCGCAACAAGCACAAGAAAACCACCGTCGACGACCAGCACGACCAGACCAGCGACAACAACTTCTGACATCGACATTATTGGATCCACCATCAGTCAGATTTTTGGTGGTGGCGGGCAAACCACGAGCACCACGAGGCCGCCATCGACGTCGGTAAGCGTGTCTATCCCAGGTATTACCATCCCGTCACTGTCGATACCGGATGTCACGCTGCCGACTCTGTCTGTTCCATCCGTTTCGGTGCCTTCGATCTCCATCCCATCGCTCTCAATACCCCCGATTTCGATACCGTCCTTGTCGGTGCCATCACTGTCGATTCCGAGCATCTCTCTGCCCCCGGTGTCTCTTCCGTCACTTACGATACCATCGCTATCAATCCCCAGCATTTCACTCCCGCCGGTGCCTATTCCATCGTTGCCGATACCGCCACTGTCAATCCCCAGCATCTCGCTGCCGCCAGTGTCTATCCCGTCACTCCCGCCGGTGTCACTGCCGAGCCTGACAATCCCGCCCATCTCGGTGCCCTCGCTCTCACTCCCGCCCATTTCCATCCCAGTCTCTGAGATAATATCCGTCCTGCCCATTCCAGGTATTCCCTCAGCGTCGATCGATCCCGGCATCTTCCCCAGCCTCGAGGTCAGCGTCCTGCCGACGGTGCTCCCACCGCTACCAACCTTGGTGCCTTCTCTCCCAGTATCAGGACTTCCCACGCTGGTCATCTCGATTCCATCGTCGCTTCCTACCTTTATTCCTAGCCTCCTGCCGACAATCGTGCCTCCGCCGCCTCAGTTGACAGAGCTGCTCCCGCCGATTGAGCTCCCGACCTTGGCGCCTACCATCATCTCGGAGCTCCCCACTCTCGTTCCATCGATCCCTCTGAGTCTGCTTCTGACCAGCTTGCCGAACCCGGTGGAACAGTTGACATCTCTCTTGCCACCAATCGGGCTTCCAACGCTGGTTCCCTCACTCCCGCTCACCGGGCTTCCCACTTTGGTCCCCTCGATCCCGATAGATATCCCCGTCTCTGAGATGATCTCTATCTTGCCGGTCACAAATCCTCCCACCTTGGTTCCATCTCTTCCCCTCACAGGGCCCCCTACGCTGGTTCCGTCTCTTCCGATTTGAGGTACCCAGCTTGACGTTTTCCATCCCCCTGGAAATTCCAACTATTGACATTCTTGGGTTGACGTCTCTCCTCTCAGGACTACCAACACTGGTGCCTTCGCTCCCCATCTCCGGGCTGCCGACTTTGGTGCCGTCGATTCTGATCGAGATACCGACCGTGCTGCCGAGTATCGAGATTCCCATCTCCGAGATCGTTTCTGTTCTTCCGATCACTGGACTGCCCACTCTGGTTCCCTCGATCCCTATCGAGATCCCCAGCGTGCTCCCAAGCATCTCGCTTCCGATCTCCGAGATCATCTCGGTCCTCCCGATCACAGGTCTTCCCGCCTCGGTCCCGTCACTACCAATCTCTAGCTTGCCAACGTTGGTGCCATCGCTCCCGATTGAGGTCCCGAGCATCTCACTTTCCATCTCCGAGATCGTCTCGGTCCTTCCGGTCATAGGTCTTCAGAGCTTGCCGGCGTCCGAGATTATCAGTCAGATCACAGGCGGCGTTGGTCCGGTTATCACAGGTCTCCCCACGATGCCCATCTCGGAGGTGCTGAGCCAGATTTCGGGAGTAGTTGACTCCGTCATCACCGCGCTCCCGACTCTTCCCATTCCCTCTCTTCCCCTGACTGAAATTCTCTCCATCTCCAGCAGTGTATTCCCAGCAATCCCCTCCGTAGTGCCCATTGTCCCCTCTGTCCCCATCGATAGCCTCCTGTCATCTGTGCTTGCAACCCTCCTGTCCACCTTTCCAATTCCCAGCGTTTCCCTACCCCCTATTTCCCTTCCGCCAGTTTCTCTCCCCCTCCCATCGATTTCGCTGCCTGCCGTCTCCGTCTCAATCTCGCTCCCTCTTCCCACAATCCCCGTTCCCACAACCGGCCTTCCAACGGTCGGTCTTCCCCTTCCCACTTCCGGTCTACCTACTTTCCTAACCCTTCCCCTTCCCACCACAACCTACGTGCTCCCCTACCCCACCACCACCCTCCTGACCTGTGACCCAACCCGCCCCGGCTGCACCGCAACAGGCACGCTCATCGCCCCACGACCCCTCCCAACCAACACGACTTCCATCCTGCCGCCCTCGTACGACAACCCGCGCAACTACCTCTTCCACCCACGCGCCAGCACCAACGTCGCCGTCTACTTTGGCCAGTCAGCCGCAACAACGCGCACCTCTTTACTCGACCAATGCGCCGACCCCAACATCGACATGGTCATCCTCGGCTTCCTCACCTCGATCAACGACGCCAACAGCGGCTGGCCACGCCTCGAACTCAGCGCCGCCTGTCCATCCTACCAAACCGTGCAGATGCTCGCCGTCGCTCCAGGCCTAGCCTACTTCCCGTACCTCGAAGAAGATATCGTCAAGTGCCAGACCAAGTACGGCAAAAAGGTGACACTCAGTCTCGGCGGTGCGGGGAGCATCCTGCCCCTGAGCTCTGATATCGAAGCCATCACCTTTGCTGACAAGCTCTTTGGGCTTTTCGGTCCCCGCGGCTACGTCGATTCTGGGCTTCGTCCGTTCGGGGAGGCTGTTATTGATGGGTTCGACCTGGGTATGTTTCCCTTTCCCATCCTGTCATTTCAGAGAAACTAATGAGTTGATCTAGATAAATCCGATGGACGGCCCGCGCACTGGGATACCTTTGCTGCGCAGCTGCGGGCTCGTTTCGCGTCTGACGGTAGCAAGGATTACTATCTCACTGCCGCGCCGGGCTGTTCGTTCCCTGATGCTTCAATTCCTTTGGGGTATTTGGTGCAGAGCAATTTCGTTTGGCCGCGTACGTTTACTTGCCCGTTTCACAGCCTAGCTAGACCCTCTGCGACAAACACGAGACTAACCCCATAATCACAGAATTCTTCAACAACCCCGCTTGCGAAATCGGCTCCGATGGCTTCCCCGACTCCCTCCGTCAATGGTCCCAAGCCCTCTCCTCAGGCGTCGCCCCTCTCCGCGACAGCTCGGCCTTGCGCACACGCTTCTATGTCGGCACTCCAGCGTGGTTAGCCGCCGGACCCAGCGCATACGCCGGTTTCGGCGGACGACCACGCGGGCTGTTGACTCTTGCGCAGCAAGTGAAGGCGTACAGCTACGGCAACCTGGGCGGGATGATGTTTTGGGACGGGCCCGAGGGACAGGAGAACGTCCAGGATGGATTGAGTATTCTTGGCTGGGCAAAGCGAGGGCTTTGGGGGTGGTGATTTATTTCTGCTTTCTAATGTTCCGCGACGATGATGATGACGACTAATAATTAATGACGACGCTCACTTTTTAGAAGTTATACCCCCCTCAGTCACTCCTTTGATTACCAGCAGTTCAGGCATTTCTCTCTCAATCAATCAATGATATTTCAGTTCAAACATTACTGGTATACGCTGTACAAATCGTGGATCCATGCCCTATGATCCTGACATGCTCCTCACCTCTTGTTCAACTCCCTGTCCATGGTGATCCGCCACTTCGGACCTTTCTTCTTGAGAGCCAGAATGGCCAGATTACACGTCACCCACGCAATCAACCCAACAATGGTACACAGCCACCCATTGCCCATTACATCGATCAGAGGTTGAGCAACAGTACCGCCCACGCACGAAAAGATGTTGCGGACAAGGTTGTTGACTGCCACGCCGCTGCTGCTGCTGTGGGGCATGAACTCGGTCAAAACGGTCGTGACGCAGCCAAAGACCAGCATGGCGCCAATGCCGAAAAAGAATGTCGCAATCTGCGAAACATACCACGGCAAGCCATACTGAACAGCCCATCCGTACCAGATCAACGAAGCAGGATACAGCGTTGCGGCCAGCCACAGATTCTCGCCCATGCGGTCCTCGGGGAGAAGGATGAGCTTGCCTTCGTCGTCGTAGCGGTTGGCCTTTCGTGCCTCGCGCGCCATGATGTAGTCGATCCATCGGCCACCAACCAGCGATGCGATCACATAGCCCGTCGCCGGTGAAAGGTAGAGAAGACCGAGCAGGATGGTGGGAAACTCGTAGGGCGGAGCAGCGAAAGTGGACTGCAGCGAAATGTTCATGACAAAAAGGGCGCCAAATGCTATCGACGCCATGTAGACTGAAATGGACACAGCCGGGTAGCGAAGGTAGAGGATGACCGCCAGGGGATCCGTGATGAACTTCTTGAAGAGGAAAGCAGTCTTCTTCAACCTATCCTTGACTGACTTTGCTGTTGAAGTTCGTCTCAGGTCATTGACGTCCACAGTCTCAAGCTCGCTGCTTGGACGACGAGTTGGCTCTAGGCGCTTCTTCCTCGCTAGCGTCTCCGGGAGGCCAAAGAAAAGTCCCAGCGTCATGACGCCTCCGTAAATGGTGAGGAACCACATGGTTGCGCGCCAGTTAAACTTTTCAGAAAGGATGCCGCCAATGATGGGTGCAAAGAGAGGACCTGTGAGCGGACCGAGGTAGAACAGGCCCATGGCCCGTCCACGTTCAGCCGGCACCCAGATGTCGGCAATGGTGCCGGCGCCGACAGCCTGGACTGATGCCGAGGCTCCTCCTGCAATGACTCGTGTGACGATGAGCATGGCAATGTTGACACTGGCCGCACTAAGGACAGATGCAACTGTGAAGAGCGTGAACGAGACAATGTAGATGGTGCGCCGGCCGAATGTTTCTGAGAAGGACGACCTGCTTCGTCAGCGCCGAGCCACAAACAAGCGGAGCACGGCTACTACTTACCACCAGAGAGGAAATATTGCCATTGAAAGCATATACCCGGCAATCGTTAAATTCGTAATGGAGGTCGATACATGCATATCCTTGGACATTTCAGGGAGGGACGCTATTGCCCAAATATTAGCAGCAATCCAAATAAAGCAGCACAACAAATAATAATAACAAAAGGGTATCCTTACGATAAAACATGCTGGACCCCATTGGAGCAGCAGCGGCAGCCAGAGCAACAACAGCGGTTATTATCCATTTGGTAGTGTTGTTGTAGTCGTAAGGGTTCTGAACTTCAGGCACAATTGTAAATCGACCCAATAACCCTCTTCTTTCCGATCTTGGGATCATAACGGCAGCTCGATGGGTAAAAGAAGAGGCTTTTCGTTTCAGCTTTGGCCCTTTTTGGCCGGCCTCCAAACTGGGGTTGTTTTGATATGGCTCCCCAACCTCGATCTGCTCGTCGCCAGCAACCGAACTGCCACCAGAAAGTTGGGCTTTTTCAACCCGGAGAAGGTTGCCTGCTCATTGTCAGTGATGTTATTAACCCCCCGATGAAGTATAATTGGGTCGGCCTTGTAGGCGGGTAGTGTACCATTAGTAGGGGCCCTGCCGGTCAGCGACTTCTCGGTATCGGAGCCGGTGCCCTCGGCACTGGCAGGGGGTTCGCTTGGCTGCCGGGGAAAAACCCCGGACCCGGGCGGCTTCCCGTGGTTCCCGGCCATGGCGCGGGTGCTCGGTTGTGACGCGGTGCAAATTGAACGTCGAGGGAGCACAGGTTTAAAGAGGTCGTAGGGAAAGCGAGTGACAATCTGGCTCGCCAATAAAGGACTGCTTCGAGAGGTGTCGACAAACAAGTGAAACGAGCGTCTAGAAAGACAGCAGAGGTATACTTGTAAAGGAACGAGAGAGAGAGAGAATGGGTGATGCGTTATTAGGAATCGTACAAATTGTACGCTGCTAGGGACGGGAGTAACCAAATGTTTGTTGCGGGACGAGTACGAGATACAGAAGAATTTAGTCCATGAGCGAACGGAAACGCTTTGCCATCCTTGATGGCACCAGACTGCCTCGGATAGCAGTTACCCTTGTATGTTCTAGCGTGCCGGTGGAAGGAGAAGGTGGATCCGGGGAAAAGGTGGGAGCCGCAGAAGGTGCCCCCGGACCCCGTGGACTTTTTGGGGTGTTGTTGCCGCGATATTTCCCCCCACCACCTGACGACATTCTGGAGGACGTAGGTTTGCAGCTTGCATACAGCACACAATCTAATCCAGTAGTCGCGAATACGCGCTCTTCGCTATCTCGTCCTTCCGAAGCCGGGGAGATCATTGCTTCACTTATCGCGGCTGGTCGGCATTTGACCCCTCCCGTTGCGCTACGAGCCGAGGCAAGAAGGTTCCGGGAGCAAGCAAGTAAAACTGCTGAGAAACGCGCATGAGAAGGAAGGAACTGGTGCTGTTGTTTCGTTGGGCGGGAAATATGCAAGTCATAGCCGGCGGCACCGCACTCGGAGTCCAACTCCTACCCACCGGCGCCGAACCGGTTCGGATGCGGTCAGCGACGGGAGAGGGGACCCTCAGCGACGGGGGGAACAATAACCCGCCAAGAACTACCCGACAGGGGTTCACTGTACCCCACATTATCGATGGGAAACCCCGCCCCCACCAGGAATCCTTCCTCACAAGCAGCGCAGCGGCGCAAGAACGGTGACTCGCCCAAAAAAAAAAGTTGATATCACCCTCCAGGACGCCTCCTGAGATCACTGCTTTCCATATTCCAAATACATTCATTATATCCCCAAAAATGTCCCTAACAAACGCCTCCCCCGCCTCCGCGGCAGCAGCCGCCAAAACAGCCTCTCACACCCTTCAAACCCTCCCCGCCTCGGCGCGCAACGAAGCCCTGAGCCTCATCCACGCCTCCCTCTCCTCCAACCGCGACACCATCCTCGCCGCCAACGCGCGCGATCTCGAACTTGCCCGCGCCGCCGCAGCAGACGGCCAGCTCAGCCAATCGCTCGTCTCCCGCCTCGACCTCAACAAGCCCGGAAAATGGGAGGACATGCTCAAAGGTATCCTGGACGTACGCGACCTCGACGATCCCGTCGGTAAAGTCACATTGCGCACCAAGCTGGACGACGGCCTCGAGCTCGAGCGCGTGACGTGTCCGATTGGCGTGCTTTTAATCATTTTCGAGGCCCGCCCCGAGGTGATTGCGAATATTGCTTCGTTGGCCATCAAGAGCGGGAACGCGGCCATTCTCAAGGGCGGGAAGGAGTCGACGGAGAGTTTTGTGGCGATCTCAAAGGTGATCAGCGAGGCGCTGGCAAAGAGCCAGGTGCCGAATGATGCGGTGCAGTTGGTCACGACACGGGATGTTATCCCGCAGCTGTTGGCGCTGGATCGGTATATCGATTTGGTGATTCCTAGGGGTGGGAATGAGTTGGTGAGGTATATTAAGGAGAATACCAAGATCCCGGTCCTGGGGCATGCGGATGGCCTGTGTGCGGTGTATTTGGAGGCGGATGCGGATGTGAAGAAGGCGGTGGATGTGGTGGTGGATGCTAAGACAAGCTATCCGGCTGCGTGTAATGCGCTTGAGACGTTGCTTGTGCAGGAGGAGGCGCTAGGGAGTGTGTGGCCTACTGTGGCGGAGGGGTTGGTGGCGAAGAATGTTGAGTTGAGGTGTGATGAGAGGAGTAAGAAGGCGTTGCCGGCAGGGCTCGCCGACAAGGCTGTCGATGCGGCCGAGGCGGATTATGACACCGAGTTTTTGGCGTTGGTGGTGGCCGTCAAGGTTGTGAGCGGGTTGCAAGAGGCCGTGGTCCATATCAACACGCACGGGTCGCATCATACAGATGCGATTGTGACGGAGGATAAGGAGAAGGCCGAGAGGTTCATGTCGGCGGTGGATTCTTCGGGTGTCTACTGGAACGCGTCGACAAGGTTTGCCGATGGTATGCGATATGGATTTGGTACCGAGGTCGGCATCAGCACCAACAAGATTCATTCGCGGGGGCCGGTTGGCTTGGAGGGTCTCATGATCTACAAGTACAAGATTAGGGGTCAGGGTCATATCACGGCCATCTATGGTGAGGGCGAGGGGAAGAAGAGGTTCAAGCATGAAAAGTTGCCTCTTTGAGGTGGGTTCTTCTTCTTTTTTGGGGGGGGGCATGTTGCGGGTAGACAAAATGGCTTTAGAAGTTGAGCGGTTCCAAGAGGCGGTCTAAATAGGAGATCCAAAAGTCCAGCCTTTAGAGAGGTCATTAAAAGTCTGGCATTGGCGGTCAGATATTGACATTCGACAGTTGTTTATGGTGACTCTTGTCTTTAGCAGGTCCGATGATACCGAGCAGGGTCATCTTAGGATAGACGACGAGAGGGTTATCGAATCACCATGGATATCCAGGACGGAGTTGACTGAACGGACATCTTCGATCTACAAGGACCTACAGGATCGCCATCTAGCTCTAATACTGTGTTCAACGTCCTATGATTTCCTTAGGGGCCTTAGAAAGTGTGGGCGTCTTCGAAAACGTCAAGGGATTCTCAACTCCTCTCAGAGGTCAGCTTTCAGGTCTAGAGCCGTAACTCGACAAATTCAACGACTAGATGCTCCGTCTAGATAAATCTTCAAAACCATGTTGGCTTGGATCCATGATCATGCTCCACCGGCCCTTAACAGGCAAATTCTCCTTGGGCAGCATGTCTACGAGGACGCTCCGGCCATGTCAGCGATTCGCCTAGTCCTTGAGCTCACTTCCTGACCCCGTTCATTCTTTGGGCCTTTTTTTTTGCCCTCAGATTCTCTCTGTTCACCAGTTGTCTATCTGAGCGGCCATCCATCTTAGCTAGACGTGCTTGGGCTGGCTGTTGTCATTTTTGTTTTGATCATTCTTTTGGTAGGCGCCACACGTTTCAGGTATACCTCATAAGCAACCAAAGCTGGGCTGAACAACATCAAGCGCACACCGTTAGCGAGTCCACTTAGACGTCCGAGCCCATTTGGATGACTCTTACTTTGAAAGGTGAACAGCTTGAGTTCGATTTCTTTTTGAAGACTTTTTTTTTTTTGTACTCGAGTCTTTTCATCCGGTATGGAGGCTTGTATTCGACCTGCCCGTTGAAAGGGCTCCTCCTCCGAACAGTTATGTGGCGCCGTGCCAGTATTCAGGATATCATTTGAATTGCCCAAAAAAAAAGGGGGAAGGCGCTAAAAATTGGACATGGCGGCTTCAGCATTGAAAGTGGAGGGAGGTGTTCCTGCCATTTGTTTACTCAGCCCCTGAATCCCGCCGCTGGTGGCGCCCAACTCAACACCAACACCAACTCAAGCGTGTTGCCTCGAACAAGAAAAAATGGACAAGTTTCAAAAATGCAAGGAGATCCCAAGTATGCATTAATCTACCATCAACCATGGCGCTCACATTCGCTAAACCAACCTCCAAACCACCACACCTTCCCAATCACAATCACCAACCACCAACAAAACCCCCGACCAAAAAGAAAACAACCAAGTACCCAAACCGTCAATCCAAACCCCGCCCTATCCGAAAAGAGAAATACATTTCAGCCTCCCTCCACCAACCCACAACCCAAAGTCTCACCGACCCCCACATCCACCTCACCCGACGTGAACCAGTCCAGTCCGAATACTGAACAACTAGACAAGCGGTGTGCCCAAGACCATGTTTTGCCCCAAAACCAACCAACACACACCAGACACACACGTCGGTCGAACAAGCAACACCAGGCGAACTCACACTAGTAACCACCAACTGAACTAACCTAGCAAGTGAAAACAAAAAAAAAATAAAACACCATCTGCCTCGCACCTAGAAACCGAAGGGGGCCAATAAATGCCAACCTAGTGAAATTCTCCAGTTTTCATATAATTGACCGACTTGCAACACGACACAGCACGACACCACGACACACAGGTTAATAAACCAAGGCGTATTCCTCCTCAACGAGTGACTGTGTCATCCGACTTTCACCTGTGAAACTCAGGCCGTACCGATGCTCAGGCTCGGGCCGGTGAGAAGACGACAGGGTGAAAGAGAGAGAAATGTGTAACAACAGAGGACGAAGGGAAAATGGAAGTTTCGGAGACAAGGTCAAGATGGGGCCGAGACTACACACCCACACACACCCACACACCACACACGCTTCAACACCGAGGACTGGTTGGGTAGGCTTGGTGGCTGGCTGGCGGGTGGGGACCCGGTGAGAGGTGTTATTGGGCTGAAAAGAATTGCGACAGTGACACACCGTGGGGGGGAAAAAAAATAATGATCAAGTAGCAATGTAGTAGTCCCGAACTGCGGAACGGTTACACGGCAGTCGACTGCCTTTGTGAACTCGAAACGTTGTCCGTATTTTTTATATTACTCCCATGTTATATGTATACACACCCCCTTCTTTTTGTCACTGGAGAAGATGGAAAGGATCATTTAGAATTAGTCGTCCCCTGTCACTCCAACGCAGTGGCCTCGCGCCGATCAAAACATGGCCTGTCGGCCGTCACGGAGGGGAATATCAGCGAAACTGCTGGACACGGGTAGCTGCATCGAAGCTAGCATCCCGAAACGGGAACTAGACAGGCGACGCGTCCATAGAGAAGGCGCATAGATATTGGGGAGACCGTCCTTCGAGACCTGGCGTCGGTGTGACAGAACATCTTCCTCGGGGGCTCCACGTGTGACGAGCCAACAGCCACTGGTTAGGGGGGGCAGGCGGGGAGTTAGGCTAGCTGTCGACAAAAACACGAGCCGGTCTAGACTTTGGGTGGGCTTGCGACGTCGGTAGATGATGCCAGTGGCGGTGGGGATGGGATGGCCTTCAGGGAATAATGATAATAATATAGAGTGCGGGTGTAATGTTTAGACGGCGCTGCTGTGTTTTCGTGTCTCGGGCTGCTGAAGCGCCCTCGCGAGCTGTCCGCCGTGTGGGGAGGAGATATTGAAGGTTGTGTTGTGTCCTCATGACGGTGTATGTTCGTATGGGTGGCCTGCGTGTCGTCCCTGTGCTCGGGGATTGCGTGGATGTGCTTCGGCAGCAATACGCCCGACGACGACCGGATGTCTGAAATGCCCCAGACATACAATCGCAAAGCAGGCGGAATTCGGGACCGAAGCAAGAGTCGGTCGAGCCCACAGAAGCCTCTGCAAATTCCACCAGACTCTCGGAGTGATTCACTCAACACCATGCTTACCTATCGCCACCAGCCGCCAAGTCGCCCAAGAAGCACAACACGAGCCCAGTCCGCCCGGAATGCACAAACATGACCTCGTTGTCCATCGCGACAACGCCTGCTGTCCATGCCTGCCCCCAGCAGCGGAGCCACAAGCTGCAGGCCGGTCTCTAGCGCGGCGTCTGGTGCAATACGAAGCCATCTCCAAAAATGCAAGAGAACACCAGTGGCACGCTTCCATGCAATCTGACAGACACCACGCCCGCCACGAACCATCCGCCCCGTTTTCACCATCCGGCGTCGTGGTCCCACCGGTGGCCCCGACCCAGGAGGCACATGTTCTGCAGGCCAATATATCGTGCAGTTCCGTAGCAAACAGTCGTGCCCATCACCAGCGGTGCGATCCAACCAGACGCCTCCCAGTGACCTACGCAGCACCGCCCTGCGCCTTGCCGCCGCCGGTTGTCGTCGCTGTCGCCTTCTTGCCAAACGCCCCCAGCACGCTTTGCTGCCCGCGCGCCGCAATCTTGAGCGTAGCGAACCTACTCTCGGGCAGCCGCTTGCCAGCCTTGATGCTTTCTAACACCCTGCCACCGCATCAGCACATAGCCGCCATCCCGAGCATCGGTACTCAACTCACCAGGCCACGTCCACAAACTTGACCGCACACCCTCCCACCCTGCGGATCTCCTTCTCCAGCTTGCCGGCCGCCAGCCCGCCCCCCGCGCCGCTCCCCACCGCGCTTGGCTTGCCGATGATGACATGCGTGACCTGTCTCCGACCGAGATGCAGCGAAGTCTTTGCGCCGTGCCCGACGAGCACCTGCTTGAGCTTGTGGTCCGATATGGTCGGGTATGTGCTGCCGTTGACGTAGATAACAACACCGTCGAATAGCTTCCTGTCGCTCATTTGTCTTTCCCTCTCCTCGTCCTCCTTGTTCCGTTTTGCCGTCAGTCTCTCCTCGGCCGCCTTTCCCTCGTCCACGCCTTCCTCTGGCGCAAGCATGGTCCCTGGATTCCGTAACATGTCGGCCACCGAGTTCTTTGCCCTGGCGCGCACCTCCTTTGGTACAAAGCAGTCGAGTTCCTCATCATATTCTGCCGCTCCACGTCCAACGCTGTCCTGCATGCGAGGCCCACCGGTTGCTCCATGGCGGAACTGCGACTGGAGTTTTGCAGTGCGTGACTCCCGCCAGCCTTGTGGGCCACGGGCTTCAGCGCGCTGGTGGCCGGTCGAGGACGAGTTCCACGTATCAAAAGGGCGCGAGGGCTCAGGAAGTAGTTTATTAGAAGGCATCCTGGATGATGCTGTTCGATTTGCAGTTCCGGCCTTGTTTTCGAAAAGCTGTCCCGAAGGAAAAATGCAAGATAAAAACCCTCCCCAAACCTAAAACCCTCTCCAAACAAAGGACCCCACCAGACCTCGTTACCACCGTGACGCAAACTAACCCGCGGCACGCGCCTGCCTCACCAATCTGAACACCAAACTAGACACGCAGTCACATGAGTGGGCATTCTGCCTGAATTCCACTGCCCCATCCTCCAAGAAAAGAGGCCTCGGGTGCATTTTCTGACCTCCATCGCTAAAAAGCGCCAGCACCACCCTCACCCCAACCAACATCACAAATACCACAACTGCCGAACACGAATCACTCGCCAAAAGTAAAACCGATAGATTGACCAAGATAAACCGTGCCCCTCCTCCATCATCATCATCACGAGACAAACTACCTATGTACTATCCCCAAGGCGCTCGGCCATCAATCAATCAAATCACCTTGGCCCTCCACTCCAATTCCAAACGAAACCCGTTCATGCAAAGCACCATATTGACTGACAACCAAACCCCATCCATCCATCATCTATCTATCTTGGTATCTATCTGATCACTGTCTGCTGCCCCCCCAATGTCCCTCCCTCACTGAATGAGGGGAGACCCCAGTCCCGGCAGCTCATCCCCGTTCATGCAACCAACCCACACTCACCATCATCTTGCATGCCTTCCCGCCCGCTATGCTTGCCTTGCCTTGCCTTGCGGCGCATCGCATTCGCCGCCGCCGCTGCCGCCGCCGCCGCTTGCCAACCCAACCCCGGGCCATGTAAAGCAGATCCCTTATGCCATAACACACCAATGCACAAAATGTTTGCTTTTGCCCACACTGCACACACATGGAGTAACGTCTGGGGTATAAAAAAAAAAGGAAGCAAGATGCCCAACCCAACCTCACCCACCCCACATCCCAGCCCAAAGGGATATATGTACCCCAAAAATGGCGAAAACCAAACTATCGAAAGACAAACAGAAAAAGTGCTCAAAAAAAAAAAGCCATCAACGTGTCTTGTCATGTTCTTGCCCCTCAGGCAGCACCCCCTCCCCGGACGGATAAGCCTCGCTTCATCCCACCCCTTTTTTTGTCTCCCTACCTCCCCCACCCATCACATCCCCAAACCCCTCCCTCCCGTGTGCCTGCCGTCCGTCCGTGGTAGGGGTCCATGTCCACCACCCAGCCCAGCCCGTGTGTGGAAGATCACATCCATGCCGCTCATCACATCCTCTCTTTTTTCACGGGCGTATTCACAAACACAGCGGGAAACAAACGGTATGCAAGCAGATCATATCATGGGAATCATGGATGGATAAATGCGAACAAAAAAACCTACCCCTCCCCCCGCCGGACTCTTACAGAGAGGTATAGACAAAGGCATAATCCCATACCCTTTCAGGCTCCCACGCACCAGGTTATCATTGTATTGTGCAGCAGTGCAGCAGCACTGCCGATTCTCATCCCTGATAATATAACTCAGCAATGACATTAATACTGTATTGGCGCCTAATCCCCCCCTTGCCATGACTGCCCGTCTGCCCGTCCCGCTTTGGCATGGCATGGCATGGCATGGCATTAGTTTATGTTTCCTACTTGTGTGAAAACCATCAAGGGTCTTGATGGGATCTGGCCCTGGACGTGGGTATCACCACATCACTTGCAGATATACGGGTCAGTGGCCGTTCTTCAACAAGGTACCTAATAAAAAAAATAAAAAATAAAAAAAAATACCGAACCCGCGATACGCAGCCCAATTCATCCCTCCCGCAAATGTGAACAAGAATGAGAACCTGGAAGCGGAAAAGGAACGAGGGAATAAAGGAGGCGGGGGAAAACGAGAGAGGCTTCGGCCGGTCTGCTATCCGAGCAAGCCACCTTGACACCCCAGCCCGTCCATTGTCACCGTCACCATCCCGTTTTCCATTTCTATTTTTTGCGCGAGTGCGAAGTCGTACAAATCCAAAAAAGATAAATACGTAGGTTGTTGGTCAGCAAGAACAAAAAAACAATGGTAGTCGGCGGATGGTGGTCGATCTCGGCATTCGAAGACGCAAGTTCAAGGCACACAATATGCAGTCAGTCGGAATGGCAGAAGCAAGTATGGTTGCGTAGAAACAAGCAAAATGTGTAAAGGGACAGACAAGCATATGCGAATCATACTTGCGTCCGTCCGGTGGCGGCGGCAGCGGCTGTGTCTCGCTTCCGTCGGTCGTGGGTAAGGTTGGGTTTGTGCGCCCCCCCAACCATCCTTCCCCCATCCTCCTCCTCCGCCCATGCCCGCTTGCTGTCCACCCGCTTTCCGCTGGCCAGACCAGGCCGCCCGCCTATCCTCCAGCCCAGCCCGCTTTTGACAGACAGTCACTTAGGCCAAGAGGGGCAGGTGAAGACCTCCCCTTCTTCGGTCTCTTGAGATGTGCTACTGAATCGGGGTGCAATGATGTGCCCGGCATCCATGTGGGAGGTGTGTCACTCATGCCTCCCCCAGTCTATTGAAGCCTCAGCCCCTGTCTATATCGGAGAAGAGACAAGAGAGAAAGATGGAGAGCTCGTAATTTGTGACCATCTTGGATGAGCCAGAGATCTTGCACACACATCAAGTGGTAAATTGCTGCACCTTGTCCGATCCGACCCATGTTCTCAAGCCCAGGCCAGGCCAGGCCAGGCAAGTCAAGTTGTGTGTGTCCTGTATGCTGCGCGGAAGAGGCACACATTTTCCGGGAACCTAGCATTTTTGTCCCATGCAGCCTGCCGTCTCCAGAAGCGCGGGCAAAAGCAAACGTAGGACGCCGCGCATTGGAAACCCGTGGGCAGGCGGGACAGTGCTCGATCGAGACAGGCACGTCTGGACTGCTTTCTCCTCCGTCCGTCTTCCGAACAGAAAAGGGTGCCGGTGTGGTGCGGTGGTGCCGAGAGAGGGGAAACGGAAACGAGACTCGACAAAGCTGCTGCTCTGTTGGCCTTGAGAAAGAGAAAGATAACAACGAGGATCCTGGCTCCAATGGTCCGGAGCGCCATTGACCGCTCACCCGCCCATGGTCCTCGTTCGTCGATGCCCCGCTCTGCTACATGCTTCCCGTTCGAGGAAGAAAGATGCGGGCGAGCTGCAATGTATTGGCGGGACAGTGGAGGGGCCGAGGGCTTGAAGGGGCAACCGGCTAGCCCAAGAACGACACCGCAGAGCTCCCAGACTCTCTTCAAGTCGAGCCGCGGGCAAGTCAAGTCTGTGTCTGGAGGTAGGACAGCGCACACGCCTCTACCGAGAGACAGCGACACAAGACGCTTTACACATGAGCGAGGGCTCTGGAAACTAGCTCGACGCAGTCTCCCGCTTCCCGGCGCCCGCGGTGGCATAAGTGAGCAAGACGTCCTCTCAAGCGCGGCCACGACAAGGCCTTGGCGGGGTAAGAGAAAGCCCTTGGCCCACTTGGGTTGCGAGCCGTCAACACCTCGCGATCCTGAGGCTCCACAACCAGAGCAGAGAGGGAACCGAAACCCAACCACCGCCGCCGTTTTCGCCGTCGGCACCCTCCACGATGCCGGCTAGGTCCCCGGAGCAGGGCAGGCTGGGAGCGGAAGCGGCATCTCGACGAGCGGGGGCAGAACTGGCGGCAGCATTGGTGCCAGCGAGGATGGAATGCGCAGCAGCGTGGTGCAACTTTTTTTCTTGTCTGTCTCCCTTCGGCTCCTCGCGAGAGCCTTACTGTTGCTGCTCAGTGCGGGCAAGCAAACAGCGGCCGGGAACCGGGGCGGGGAAGGGCGAGGAGAATGCCGAGAGGAGCAATGGCGCATCGGCGGCACAGCTGAACCCAGCCGACAGCAATCCGAGTTTTCGATTTGCTGACGGTGCAGAACGATTGCACCAGCGCCCTCCACGTCTTTGACCTCAAATACGCCGCGCCAAAAACAGGCATCCCCACGTGAGCAGGCTCCGGTCATGCCATGGTTGCTGAGCGAGCTTCTTGTTGGCGAATTCGGACGACGTTCGTGGTATTGTGAGAGCATATCTGGGCATTGCGGATAATCGCCGACGAGATCCACGAACAGACTGCTGCAACCCCTCATTGGCTGCGGTAGAGGCTTAAACCATTTGGGGTATCTGGCCCTGGCGTGTCGTGACGAAGCCACACACAGCACACACCCCCGCGAAGACTAACAGGAGGGAGGGGTCGCCCTAGACGGCGCGAAGTAGCGGTGTGAAACGCGCTAAACCAGCCCTGGATGCACAGTGCGAGCTCAGCGACCGGGGGAAGTACCCGTCGACAGCGGTCGGTCGCGATGCTGCAAAACAGATTTTGGGCCAGTCGGCGTCTCTTTCGAAGGGCAACAAATCCATGTCCACCGCGCGCAAAATATGCACAGATACACCACGTTAAGCGCGTCTCAGCCGAGAGCTAAGTGGAGCCGGAACAAGCATTGCTGCACGCGTGCAGCGTTGAGATCGAAAAAAGACGGGTTTACGACGTGGGAAAACCCAGGGTCGGGCCACAACACACTCTATCTCGAGATGAGCGGTAAAAATGGATAATCTTGTCGTCGTCGAACCAATCCCCCGCGGGCTGGAAAGTGATGAGCCCTAGGGCCCACGATGTTGTGCATCTGGAAGAACCTTTGCTTTCTGCAGCCGTCATTGGGAGGGGGCCGTCTGGTAGTCAGCGAGTGAGGGCGGAGACTGACAGACTCCACACCCAAGACGTGCTCCATGTCCCGGGCCGCACTGTGGGCTTGCTCGCTGGCACCTCCACCATAGCTTCTCGCCAGTCGCAGGCCCTCCTTCTTCTCGATCCTGGCTGCCATGTAAGGCGGAAAACGGTCCGCACATGCAGCTTTTTCCTGGCGAATGGGAGGCCCGACAAGAGGGTGTGTGAAAGCAGCGGTGCCTATGATTTGCATGACCCGGGCTCGACAGGGCTCGAGTGGTGGAAAAGGGCTGAAAGCTTCGACGGGCGGCGAAATCACCAGACGTGAAAAAGGAACCCCCTTGATATTGGAAATGACATTGCAAACAGTATTGCCCTTGCCATTGGATCGTGCGCCCGTGACAGCGGCGATTGATCATCCCGAGGTCAGCTCGTTCTCGCACGGGAAAGCGAATGGATGGGAGCCGCCAGGCTTTCGTTGTTGTGGTGTGGGCTGGCCGACGTGGTTCGCGTTGATTGGGCGGATTGTAGCGCGGTTTCGCACCACATCCCGCTAGGAGCTGGAGCGGGAAGATAAAGCCAAACCCGAACCGACAGGTAGGGAAAGCCACTTCTGCGTTTTTTTGCATCCGCTGACGCCTTGCCTTTGCTATCGCGACGCCCTGCACGACAAGCAACAAATCGGCTTGTGTTGTCGAGGTGTTCGCAAAAGGCCCTCGAGCTTATCGTCGTGTGGTGGGCCGTCTTGTTGCCCCCAGGGAAGGCAGAGCCGGCCGGCGACGCCTTATCTGAATGTTGCAAGGCAGGCGAGCAAGATGCGAGGTCCGCATGTTTCTAAAACCGTCTGTGACCCCAGACTCTGGTAGATCACGGGAAGGCTAATCTGCGTGACGGCGACGACGCAAGAAATACGTCGCCGGCTCACCGGGCATCCTGCTCGGCGAGCCCAACTGCGGACAGCGAAAGCTTGGGAGAGGTCGTTGGCGGTGGTCGGCAGCAACTGGCTCTGCCCGAAGGAGGTACGGGTTCGCGGCTGGGCGGCGGAGAGAACAAAAAGCAACAGGCTGAAACACAAGAGAACCCCCATCGCGGCACCGCCCTTGCGACTGAGCCCCGTCTGATTGGCCGCGCCCACAGACGCACAAGCACATAACCGCTGTGCATTTGCCCTCATGCAAGTGTTGCTGAGCTCCTCGACCCAGGATCCCTGCCGCCTCGGCCCAGACTCAGATCTTAGCTCAAGATGCAGGACATGGCTCAGCACACGTCTGCGGAGATCAAGAAACTCGCCGTAGCTGGTCTGGAGCACGCCGAGTCTACGCATCTCGTCCCATTGACGAAATCAGGAGCAGAGTAGAGCACGGATAAGGACGCGCTCGCTGCTGACGACGGCTGGTGGCGGGTTCCGTAGTCGCCGCTGTTCGCAGGCGGGCAGCCAGGCTCGGTGCGACACCCTTGTTTGCTCGATGATTGTCGGAGTGGCTGATATCGAAACGACCCGAATCCCGGCCAAAACATGGAAGGTTGGCCTCATTGGTGCTGAGCGTCTAACGCCATCCATCAGCCAGGCCGTTGGGTTGCCTGTCGGTTGAGACCAACGCTCCACGTGGACATACGGGATGCAGCATAGAACAGATATCGTCTGTACCACGGAACGAACTCGAGTCGGCAAGTCAAATCAAGTCGAAACCGCGTCCCAGAGCCGCTGCGCCGCGAATAGTTGCGCGCACCATTGCGCCGATGGCCTTCCCGGCGCGATTGGCCCTGGTTGCTTCCTGGGCAACCGAGGTCATCTTGACTTCCGTTATTGACGTGGCTGGGCTGTGCCTGGGGAGATCCGATATATCGCCACTTTATGGAGTTTATTCGGGGCTTTCATGCATAGCGGAAGGCATGAATGAGGCTCAACTGACTGCATCTCATTCCCGTCGACACATGAGCAATGCCGCGGGTACGTACTGCGTACATGGCTGGGCTGCCAGGTCGGCCCGCCACTGAAGGGGACGACAAAGCTTTGCGCATAATGCCGAGTGAGCGCCACCATTGGGGACAGGCTCAGAACAACCAAAGCCCACGTTTCTGCATGCCGCATCAGGATGGGAATCTGGCATGAGCTGTGCCCCTTTCGCTTCCTGGAGACGGCTGCGCGATGTCTCCAAGCCCAGCGAGTCGGGTCGTGCATGTAACTACGCAAAAACTCCCGATGATCCGGCTAAAAGGGCTGGCTGTTGGATGCAAGATAACGAGCGGTATTGACGAAGTAAACCATGGGTGCGCCCTCCCGGAGGCGGGAACGAGCCAATGCGGAATGAGAACAAACCCTTTGTTCTGCAAATGGAGGCACGCTCCGCGGCCTTCCTAAAGACGTTGATAGGAGGTCAACAGGTTAAAAGTTTTGTTGGATGAAACGTCGGCAGCAAAGTCATGAACCGTCTCTCTATCCTGACCACGACTGTGACATGCACTTTGAGACATCAAGTGACCCGTTGCTTCAGCCAGTCCTGAGCAGCCACGACTAGGTGAAAACGGCCTCTGAGAGGTTTTCTCTCAACCATCTGACGGGATTCTTGGGTCATGAGCTGCCACGCGTCCGTCGAACTCTGCCCCTGAGACGCGATGTGGGCACAGTCGCCGTCGTTTTTGGTGAAATCGTGACCCCTTTTGGTTTTGTTGAATCGGGATCTCTATCCTTGGCGGCGAGAGCCAATGACGCCCGTTCAGGAGGTTCGCTCTGAGAAGGCGGTGGCCCGAGACGGCGCGGGGGGGAGGGGTGTGCCAAGCCGGAGTAGTCGATGGGGGCGAAAGCTGTCATCTCCTTTTCCCTTTTGCGAACAAGAAGCGCGATCAGACCGCCAGAAAGGGCTGAGCAGTCGCGCCGATGTTTCCTCAAACACTGGTGTTTTTGCGGGGAAGTCAAGGAGCGGTGTCTGAGGTCTGGAGGTCTCCAGAAACGCAGCGCATTGCAGGGGAGCTTCTGCCGGAATCTTGCATGGCGCCCCCGTGGGCCGTACATCGTGCGGGCTCTTGACCTCACATTTGAAGGCGATGGAGGGCACACCTACCGACTCCCTGCATGCACCCAGACACACGCAGATGCTGGCCCCCCACACGGCGAAACAGCGAAACACTCTGATCGTGGTGCCACGGCTGGCTCAGCGCTGGTGCGAGCCTAACCCCGCTCGAGGCGAAGACATTTTCGTGCTGAGACCGGGGGGTCAAACTCACATGACCCAAGCCCGATGGATACTTCTAGTGGGTTGTTCGTACGTACTCTCAACGTCGACGATGGGAGGTCGTAACAAGTCGTGTGGAGCACCGATTGCGATCCCACAAATGCATCGAAATGTTCAACGTTTTGGCTTTGCGTTTGGGCTGCGGGCGCGTCTGCCCTGTGGGCGAACCGTTGTGTGCACCGTGCTCGTGCTTGCGAGGTCTCCACTGTTCAACGGTGCCGCGGCTTTCGCCGAGCCCGAGGCCTCACCTCCACGATGGCTGTTTCAACTTGTTGAGGAGGCGCTACAGAGTTTTCACCCGGTGACTGTTGTGGAATTTCACATCCATCCGAGCTTCGAGAACGAGTCGCATATGCGGATAGCAGCGGGCGTGAACCCGAGGCTGGTCTTCCACGTTGCTGGCGGAGGGAGACCTGAGCAGGCACAAGGAACGAAAACTTTATGCCGGCATATGCACCGTCCGGCCTGCGCTGTGCGTCTTGCGTCCATCTCTGCAACGGCAGCGCTTGAGGCTGCGGCGCCGTTGACTAGTGAAGCCCTATTCTCTCGCCCTGACATCAGGGTGCCATCATCAAGTCATCCCTGAAGCCGAACCAGCGCGACACCTGCAGCGGAGGGCCATGTGTGTATGTAATGTATGTGTGCGCGGTGGCCCGAAGAGCCAGGCTCACAAGCACAAGAGGCTGGCGACGCGAAATCTAAGTCCCGTCGGCCCAATGGAGGGCATGTACTCTAGGTCGCACCACGCCGACATGCTTCCTCTCACCTTACGTTTGCAGCAATCGTGCATTGCAGGAGACGGTCAATCGGAGGTTTTGCGGATACCTTGGTTTCCAGTTTTGCGCGAGCGATCACCGTGCCGAGGGGAGGAAACAAGACCCAGATTTCGGTTTCCTGTTTCCTGTCACAGGTGTCCCAAGCTCCCGGCTTGCCAATTGACTCTGCTGTCATGATGGGCCGAAACATGGGCGGGCAGACTGGTGCGGGGAACGATTCTTTTCGTCGCCAAACCAAAGAGTACCCCCTCTTTTCTTGGCCTGCGCACGAAGCAAGTGGGCACGCACAGGGATTCGCTGCGGCGACCGTTCAGACGATAGCGCAACCAACCTCACATCCACCACACCCACGCCTACACACGCGAAGACACCACCCCGCCGTACATGTGCATACGCGGTATGCGTGCTGGCTGCATCGTCCAGCATCGGCCCTGACTGAGCGGCGGCGTCGCATGCATTGGCTGCCGTCTTGACTGTGAAGCTCTGGCCCCGGGGACGCTCCAACATGCTCGTCCCGGTCTCCGATGAACGGCTCGCTCGGCCACAGACACACACGGAGCACGGGAAAATAGCACAATATTCGGGGTGCTGTCGTCCGTGGGCCGTGGCAACGTACGTGCTGATAGGGGCCCCTCAACCAAACGGCCCCGTTGGGTTCAAGAAGACGGCCCTGACAAGAGTCCACAGGTGGTGTCCCTTTTTCCGTGTTACATCTCTGAGTCGGGAAAAGGGGTCAGAGCAGCAAGGGCATCCATTCAACCCCCTTAGCCGCCTTGGATCTGGCGTGATGAGATCCCAATCATGTCGCAAGCAAGCGGCGGCGGCGACGACGGCACGTTGTTTCTCTCTCGTGCGATAACGAGTCTGGATGCTTTGGGCTGCTGAGAGTTGGGGGCGTTGGCTAAATTCGCAGCGCACATTCCACTGCCCCGCCGTTGTTGGTCCTCCCACGCCGCTCTGGAATGACCAACAGAAACCACGCGAAGAGGAGCCCTAATTGGGTCTAGCCCCAGTGCACTCGCAAGAGGTGCATGTACGCGGTATAGGGCGTGTGCCCATAACCAGGCCGCGCCAAGGCCAGCAGCGCCGCTGGGGCCACACCCTCCAGGCAGACCAAGACGCCACTATTTTCCATATTAAGGCGCTTCCCAGCAATCCGACACAATAAAAGAGGCGATATGACCCGGCAATCGCGATATGGCTGCGGGCAGCGCCTATTCGTCGGTGCCACGGCGAGCGACGAGGGGAGCGGCGATGCCAGGCCAAGCCGGCGCGACGAGGCGGAGAGAAGGAACCTTGGGAACTGCCAGGGGGCCTCTGGCGTCCAGCTGAGGTGAATCGGCTTGATTCCTGGCTGGCTTGCGTGTGCCGCCTCTGGGCGACTGCAGCGCTTCCATCAGGGCCTAGGACCGATGTACAATTCCTTCGACGCGCGGGCGTGGAAGAAGACGAGAACGAACGACAAGCCGGCGGCCAGTGAATGGGCTAAGGACGGCGGGTCGATTTTGCAGACGCGGTCGACGGGCAAGGCTGGCAAGTGTCTCCCGAAGCAAGAACAATGGACAAGGTTGTTGTGCTGCCGGTCCTCAGACCTGCTCCCGGTGTCCAGCCACAACCACAGAGGACGGCCGACTGGCGCGCGGATATGGGGTTGCAATTCTCCCAAATCAACCCTCGACAACAGGTATAGGTGCGCGGGCCAGAGGAGGGTCCGAGCAGCTTGTCGGCGGCTGATTCGAGCAGAAAGCGCTCACCCAGACTTCAGTCTCCAACGTGGCTCTACTGAAGTGCGAGAAGCTGGACCGCAACTGAGCAATTGAATCACTTGGACATTTTGTGCGTTGCTATTCCTCGTTCTTTGTGTGCCCCCAGATCACCTGCGACTTTGATCCCCGACCCACCACTTCCCATTCGATGCCTCGCGTAGGTACGGATAGTCCAGCACAACACGGACGGCCAGGTCCTTCCCGCACTGGGTTGTCCCGGCGCTGATATCAGCATCCCATCCCGGCAATCACACAACATTCGGATGTGATCGCGGCAGGCCAAAAAGCCAGCCCAGCCGGCCTCTCTCGCGGTTCCCCAAGCTTAATAACGTAGAGTTGCGATGTATCGGTCGCGTGTGTTTCTCTGGCTGAGCATCCCGAGCTCGCCGAGGTGGCTTCCCCCGTGGCCCCGATAACGGCTTGCCGTTCCCAAACCTTGGCTGAAGAGCAGTCATCATCGGTAGTTATTCACCGAGCATGTTGGCAGATGGCAGTTGCCGTGCTGCCCACCAAGAGGGTGTCAAGGATGCGATTTGTGCAACACTGCACTCGCGCCGTTGGTCTGGCGGACTCGCCCGTCCCTGCAAAATTTCTTCTCGATACCCACACGATTGGGCTACGCCACCTGCGCCGAGGAGTTGTGATTCGCCCGTCCGTCATCCTTCACTGTGAGTTGGCACTGTGTTGAGATCACCACACCTCAACAATGTCACCAAGTTGATATTGAAGATTGCAAATCCTTCCTTGTCCCCCGCAAGACTTGCGAAAGCGTAACCTGCGGTAGGGCGTATTCTGACCCAAGAAATGCACCGCCGCTGAAGTGGGAAACTCAATTCGGACTCCACCGCCCTAGGGCTCCGTGCTGGACGGTTAGGAAAGGAGCCCGTGGACCCGAAAACACGGATCTTGTAAAGCGATGAATCGGGTGAACATCGAGGGTCACGACTGGGCACGCCAGGCCATTATGAGTTCGTCTTCAACGTCATCGTAATGCTCTTCGGTGGACTCGCGTTGTTAGTCTAACGAGGGCAGCCTCCCTGAGGCAGGTACGGCGAAGACTTCGGCCCAATTTTCCACCTAGGAAACTCAACTTGAATAAAGTATAATTGGCGCTGACAAAACTTCGAAACACACCAATTGAGCTGTGATTTATTCCTCTTCCGCTACGCCGCAGACCGTCTCTAGGTAGCTTTTAGACCGGACGTTGTCAACTGGAACAAAGAAACGAACGGGCCATCCCCACGACCGACGTTTGCGCTTCCCGCCATCTCCTGCGCGCAAAACCCACACCCCAACCTTCCTACACAGCGCAGCTCTGCCTTAGCAATGGTGGGGAATAGCGCCCAGTTCGCCCTTTCCTATATCGCTCCCCTTGCTGAGAGGAAGCAGGCAAAAAAGACACTAACCGAGGGCTAAGACCACGACTGACGGCCAGCTGGCTTACACAAAAGGGCCTCTTTTTTTTCTCTCCTTCTCTGACCCCCCCGTCCAAGGTAAGCCGCCCAGCTCTTTGCTAAGCAGGCCCCTCCCGGTGCGACCTTGCAGACATACTCCCCCGCTGCGGATTGCCCACACGCCTCCCCGGCTCGCAACCACTGGCGTCGGCCTGGTCGTGGTTCCACCGACCGCTACTCACACAGTCTTTTAGGGACACGCCTCCCCTCACGGGCCCTCGTCTCTTTGGTCCCCAACCTCCCCAGTCGAATTGGTCGCCAGTCGATCCTGGTCGAGCCAGGCCCGGACAGCAAACCCTCCTAGCCCCAACAAGCTTGGCTCATCCTGGCAGCTCGCACCTCCGGGGCCACTCTCTGTCTCCTGCTTGGGCCAGCATTGACTTGCAAGCAAGCAAGCTACCGACCAGGCCCCGCCGGGCAAGCCGCAACGGCCAAAGCAAGAAAGACAGAGAAGCGGAGCCAAAATAAAAAATAATAATAATAGAGCTTCGAAATTTTTTTCTTTTTCAAGTGGTTGGTGCGAGGGACGCAGAAAGGGCAAAAAGACGGGCAGCCGTCTGCAAGTTGACGAGGTGAGTGAGCAGCAACAAGAACGAGCGACTTTCGACAATTCTTGGGAGCAAGCTGTTGGCCCATGCTTGGTCGCTTGCCATTCTTTTCCTGCCCTGCCCTGCTACCCTGTCAGGACCCAAAAGTTCCCCTGCCCGCTCACTGACCACTGGCCAGTGACCGCCACCAGTGGCCGCGTCGCTGCCAGCCTGCTCTTACTGGGGTATGTACAGTTATCTTTTTTTGATTTTATGTTTTTTAGTTCCACTCTAGCACGATTGCGGTACTGTTTCCTTACCCTTGAATGGCTGGCGGGAGAGCTGTGGACCAGGGTTTGCCCCCCGGGACGGAGTACCAGCGCAAGACGGGAGACCGGGCCTGGGGTCTGTTTTCTCGCTGATCGGCCATCTCTACCTGCCCCCCCCCTTCCTCACCACCACCTAAATGAAGCCGCCTCCCATCTCCTCTTCGTTTCTCTTCCCCTCTTCACCACGATCCACCGGCCTCCCTAATTTCTCCTCCCAGGGAAAGAGAGTGTGAGCGGCGAGGAAGGTACGAATCAGAACCAGCACCTTGCCACTCCCCACCTGTTTTGCTTTCTGCTTGCTGCACCTCTTTTACCTGCTTCCATCCTGCATCGCCTGGTGATCTCGTCTCTGCGCGAGGATCTGAGCTAATCGAACCTGCATGAGCAGTTGTGTGCTGAGCCCGACAGCCTCCGAACCCACCCGGCTGACTGGAAGGTTGACCCCGACGAGAGGGAAAGAGTGACGAAGAGCGAAGAGCTTCGAAGGACCCCATCACCAACCTGCGTTGTGGAGTCTTGAGCGTTTCTCGGCCTCACCCCACCACACCTGCATCTCTCGGCAGCAGTCGCACGACCTCAGTCTCGTCCAATCTTCGTCCTGACAAGCTTCGCCTCCGTCGCGACCTAGAGGTTTCCTTCTCTCATTCTGATACGACATTTCACGATTGATCACGCTTGACGACATTACTGCCCGGAGAAATCCTTAGGTCTCGTCCGTCAAGAAGCGATCGACCCGTCAAGCCCGACAATATCATCCGCTGGTCCTCAATTGATCCAGTGTGCCAATTGACCGAGCTGATTCTCACAGTGGTCGCAAGATAGCCCAATTGGAACTGGGCGAAGGAACAGGCGAGCTTTGAAGCGTTTGAGGAAATACCGAAAAGCTGGATCTCCCGTCGATTTCGCAAGTGCATACCCGGGGTCCGGCAGACGCACCATACTACAACGCCCAGCGCCCGTTGTATGTGAACGAGAGACTCCCGTCCCTGCCTCTGCCACCGCCAACGCACGCATACTCGTCGAGCAGCTCGTCGCCCCGGGTCAGCTCGATTTCGTCCGTTGCCAGCCACACTGGTTCGCAGTCGTCTTTCACGTCTGCCGCTTCTTCCAACGGCCCCAAGACCCCCGGCACACTCTCGCCAAATCTTCCCATCGGCCACGGGATCCACGGCCCGCCCGCGCATCCAGTAGCGGGATACGAGCAGTATCCAGCAATGAACGCAGGAGGACCCGAGATGTATTACCAGCAACAAATGTCTGCGGCACCCCCACCGCCGCCGCATACCGCATCGCATTATGGCCACCAGCCGCCTCTTCTGCAACCTGGGCCCAGCCAGTATGCCCCTGCTCCGGCATACGGCAGCCAGTACACATATGGCAATGGGTTGACATCTCCCCCCACGGGAGCGCCACCAATGGGTGCAGCCCAGCCCGTGTTGCCGCTTCCCAGCGTGGGAAGCCAGCCCGGTATGACGCCCAGCAGCTACCAGGCAGGTTTCGACACAACAGGCCAGGTTGCGCCGCCCGGAATGAAGCCTCGTGTTACAGCCACTCTCTGGGAAGATGAGGGCAGCTTGTGCTTCCAGGTCGAGGCGCGGGGGATTTGCGTTGCTCGTCGAGAGGGTAAGTGTTTTAAACCTTATGGCTGTTTTTGAGCCTCGCTGACAATGCCAGACAACCACATGATTAACGGCACCAAATTGTTGAACGTTGCGGGAATGACCCGCGGGCGCCGTGACGGTATCCTGAAAAGCGAAAAGCTCCGACACGTCGTCAAGATCGGGCCCATGCACCTCAAGGGTGTCTGGTGAGTTGCTTGGATTGGCTGATCTTTCATCGACTAACAACATGCAGGATTCCGTTTGATCGGGCTCTTGACTTTGCCAACAAGGAAAAAATCACCGAGCTGCTGTATCCTCTTTTTGTGCACAACATTGGCGCCCTGCTCTACCACCCGACAAACCAGACCCGGACCAGCCAGGTCATGGCGGTTGCGGCCGAGCAGCGTCGCAAGGCTGATGCGAGTCAGATGAGAAACGGGCAACCCGCGCCAGGGCTACCATCGCTCCAGCAACACCACCACCACTCTATCCCTCTGCCGGGCCCCCAGCCACCACTTCCATCCCATCAGAACATGGGCCGGCCCCCACTTGATCGCGCACACACCTTTCCCACACCCCCGACTAGTGCATCCAGCGTGATGGGAGGCATGGGCGCATCCGATAACTTCCAGTGGAGCCAGCAAGGGATGAATGGTCCTCAGGGCAACAACCCTATTTCCATTGACACCGCGCTTAGCAACACGCGGTCGCTGCCGAACACTCCTGCGACGACACCCCCCGGGTCCACGATCCAGAGCATGCAGAACTACCCCCCTGTGAGCCAGCCGTACGACAGCTCCAGGCAGATGTATCAAGCTCCTCCCTCCCAACAGTCTCCCTACCAATCATCGAACCCTCCACCGCAAGACCGGCCCTTGTACAGCCAGGGCAGCTATGTCAAGAGCGAGATGGGTCCCCCATCCAGCAGGCCAGTCGGCGCTGGTAGTGACCAGCCTGACTCTAAGCCTGCAAATGGTATGATGCCCTCTGGCCCGAGCGAAGGCGTCGCTCACCAATCCGCGGCAGAAGACGAGGCCGATCACGAGCATGAAGCCGAGTACACGCATGACAGCGGTGCCTATGACGCTAACCGCGGGTCGTATAACTACAACTCGCAGCCCGTTAACTCAATACCCAATGACCACTCCCACATCTCGCCCGAAATCTCGGGCTCTCCTCACCAAGCTGGTTCTGGACGCGCAACACCCCGCACAGCTGCTGCCCCCCAGACCTACTATTCTCAACAGGGCTACCATACGCCTCCACGCGTTGCTCAGCAGTCAAGCAATCTCTACAACGTCATTAGCAACGACCGAGGGCCCACCAACGGTGCCCCGTCGAACGATGTCTATGGAAGCCAGGCAGACATGTCGAGCTCCCTCCAAAATGGCTATGCACCCCAGCCACCAGTCATGAACGGTAACTCGAGCGGCCTGAAGCGAGGCCGCGATGATGATGAGGACCGACCGACTAGCGGCGGTGGCATGCCTCTGGACCTCAAGCGAAGAAAGACGATGGTGGAAAGCTCGATCCCTTCGCCCACATACAACACAACCCCCATGACGCAACATGCCCCGGCCATTGCTGCGCAGCAGCGGCGGAGGTAATGGATGAGATTCTGCGACGCGTCGGCGTCGGTTTTCATGAGTGGCGTTGCGGCATTCTGGAGCAAACGACGAAGCGGAGTAATGAGGGATCGCGTTCGGACCGAAGCCACACACTCCTTGGTTGTTTTCACCTTTCTTCTCTTTGTATTCGTTGAAGACGACTTGACGGCACCTGTTAGGGCACACTCTACGAGCCACGACTTCTCATTTGTTGTCCGATGTCCTGCTATGGCTGTAAATGGTTGATGAAATGATGGTTTGCATGGGTTGGATGTAATCACGAAGGGCATGCTGGCGCAGGTCTGGGAGCAGGCGGCGCTGGTGTGTTATGATTCCATGGCAAAAACACCGCCTGTAACGATCCTAGGCGGAGCACGAGCATACAGAAAATAGGTTACCTCGTTTCTGGTCGATGGACGGCTCGTTCGGGAAGCCTCTTCTGTCGCCAACATCTGTGTTTACCTCCTTTTGTTTTCTGTTAGGTATGGTATGGGGTGCAGAGATACTTGGACCGGGCAGAGCTTTTTTTCCTTTTGACGACCTTATGACACTGTTTCATTTCTTCAAAAAAAGAAGGGGAGATGCGGTGCGTTTGGATATGGGATTCTATTGTTTATTCAGTAACGATGAAGAAGGCAGCGAAATGCCCCTTCTGAACGATAGGGGAAGAGGTCGGGCTGAGATTAGAGTTAACCACAATGCAACCTGGATTGACGCCTGAAGTTCATCTCGAAAATGTGAAATTGACATCAATGCGCACGTTCAGCTGTGCAGCGTTTCGTGCCGGTAGATGGTGTCTGCGTGTTTGCCGAAAATGTTTAAAGCCAGGGCGCTGGCATCTGAGTTTGGGATGAGACATTGGGGCGCTCTCCCGTCACTCTAAGCGTCATTCAGGGGTTGCGGGTCACGTGTAAGCGGTGTTGCCCGGTAAACAGCAGCCGGCACTTCGGTTTCCAATTGGCCAAGGCACAGGACAATAAAATCATTGGAGATCGCCTCAACACAAGACGGCTCCAACACGATTACCCACTTTGCGTCTGGATGCGGAATAGCGACGGACTACTGCTACGACAACATCAACAAGCCCAATTGAGCCGACGATGCAAGCTGCGCCGCTGTCAGAAACACCGAGCGCCGCTCTCAACTCGTCGACGCCGTCCGCCAACAGCAGCAACAGCAGCCGCTACGACGCCTACGACGTCGACTCGGTCTCCCGAACAACGACAGTGCACACGCCCGGCTCCAACGCCGAGAATGAGATGAGCGCCAGCACGCCCACCAGCTCGCCCTTTATGAACCACGAGAATTCGCCGTCACCAACGTCCCGCGGCCCGTCGCCGCCCAAGAACCGACCCATGTCGCGCGTTATCTCGGGGAGCGAGCTCTCACCGCTCAAGATTGTGCAGCAACAACACCGGCAACAATCACCACCCACCGACGGCGACGAGCCCGCACCGGCCCTCAAGACCATGGCGCCTCCGGGGCTGCCACAAAGCCCTCGCAAGATGACATCGCCCATCAAGCGCTTCCCGGTCAAAGTCAATTCGCTTGCCGCCGCCGTCAGCGAGCCGCCCCGCCCCGCACAGCCGGAGCGCAAGATGAGTCTGCAGGATGCAATCCGCGACAACGAGGGGCTCAAGCAGGCGATTGAGATCTTTGAGGACGAGAACGACGGCGCCGGCGAGGGCGACGATACGCTGCTGCTGATGGGCTCTTCGCCAAACGAGCAGCCGCCGGGTCCAGGTCAGAACTACTATCAAGACCAGATCTACGAGGACGAGGAGCCTGCTGTTGGCGATGATACGATGATCAGCACTTTCAGCACCTTTTCGGCCGTGCCAAACCTAACGATGCTCGCCCAGATGCGCAGCAACAGTCCGACCAAGTACTCAACCTTTGGTGGCGCGACGCCGCGGACGGGCAAGGGGTCCGATCCGTCCCGCACGCCCCGTGGTCCCGGTCCCGGTCCTACACCGGAGCGCAACGACACAACCAACCTCCTTGACTTTACCGACCAGCTGCGCTTCAGCGGCTACCCTGCCTCGGCACGGCGTCCCCAGGCGTCGCCCAGCGCCAACGGGGTGCCGGCAACGCCCCAGCGAGGAAGCAACAACCTCGCCCACCTCCTTGATTTTGATATCCCCCCCATGCCCACGCCGCGAAGTATCCCTACTATCACACCACGCGAGTTGGAGTCGCTGAAATCCAACTTCCTGTCGGAAATCAGCAGTCTCAAGGCCTCCCTCTCGGGCAAGGAGGCCGAGGTCAACCATCTCAAAACAGCCGTTGGCGATGCCGAGAAACGTGTGGGTGAGTGCATGGAGCAGCTTCGCGAAGTTCAAGGCACGCAAGGGGCACTCCAAGCCGAGCGCGACAGCTGGGAGAAGCGTGGGCGGGAGATGGAGACAGTACTACGCAAGGTCAAGGAGGAAATTGTTCTCAGCCAGCGCGAGCGTGAGGAGCTGGAATTCAAGCTGGACGAAGCCGAGAAGCGCCGAGAGGCGGCCGAGATGATGGCGCAGGATGCCGAGAGCAAAATGGCCGGCATGCGAGCTGGTAAGGCCAGCGCCGAGGCGGCCGCGGCGGCTGCAGAATCAGGGATGAAGAGCCCCGTCCCCGGGGGTAACAGCAACAAGGAGGTGGAAATCGCAGTGGAGCGTGTAGCACGCGAGTTGCACGCCCTGTACAAGAGCAAGCACGAGACCAAGGTCGCAGCGCTCAAAAAGAGTTATGAGAACCGGTGGGAGAAGAAGGTGCGCGAGCTGCAGGCCCAAGTCGACGAGCTCAGTAGGGAGAACGACGAGTTGCGCGTCGGCCGGGACACCACCATGACCAAGGTCGATCTCGCCAGGCTAGCCGAGCTGGAGGAGGAACGCAAGGCCGAGCGCAGCCGTGATGCCGCGCACATCAAGACGCTCGAGGCCGAGGTGGAGAAACTCGAGGCGGTGCTCAAGACAATCAAGGGCGATAACGACGAGCTCCGACACCTCCTGGAGAGGGAGCGTGTCGAAAAGGGCGAGCTGGTGCAGCTGGCCGAGGAGATGATGAGCATGCAGCAGAGCTTTGTGGCACCGACCCCGGCTCCGGTGCCCCAGGAACGGTTGCCCGAACCGGAGCCGCGAGCCATCAAGACGCCCAAGCGCGCCAGCATGGGGCCGCCGCCTCGGACGACGCCGCTTACGGCGCGGGCGTCTCACATTGGCGCCCCCGGCGAGGGAAGCGCCATGCGCATGAGCACAAACCGGCTATCGGGCATCAAAGCCCCGGGAACGGCATCGGGAATCGGTCGCACGGGGAGCAAAATCGGACGGGTGCAGCACGAACGGACCAAGAGCGCGGCACCGCTGGGAGGGGGCAACGTCACGGGGGTACCCAGACCAGGCAGCGGACTGGGCATGAGAAACGGACTCATGAGCTCGATCGAGAAGATGGGAAGCTACAGAGGACGCGGCGACTGATGAGAGAAAAATAACGAAAAGACCAAATGTGTGTATGAATGATGGCCTTGATGTCGTTGATGAAGGGATTATTGAGGTATTCGGGGAAACCGTCTTTTTGTTGTATCAATTGCTTGCTTAACGAATGGGCGGATGAATGAAATCATAGTCTTTTACCCTCCATGCTCTGTCCACTCTACAATTTTGCCTTTTGCTCGATCGCCGCGTGTTTCCGTCCTTCGCGTTCAAAGTACTTTCGTATCTCTGCTCTCGCCACGTCGACCACGCTCGCGTCCTCAACCGTAGAAGGCACGCTCACCTCCTTGTCGAAATCCCCATGCACCGCGTTCTCCAACAACTCCCTCAGAACCCGTCGCAACGTCTTGCCCGATCGAGTCTTGGGAATCATCCCCCGCCCCCTGATCATGCCGCCAAGCGTCGCAATCGTGCCCACCTGCGACCTCACCAGTCCCTGTATCTCCCTGAACAGCACACCCTCGTCGAAATCATCATGCGCAGTCGCCACAAACGCAAAAGGCAAGTGCCCCTTTAGCTCATCGGGCACGCTAACCACACACGCCTCGGTGACGTCCCCATGCGACGTAATCGCCTGCTCCAGCGTTCCAGTAGATAGCCTGTGGGCAGCCACGTTGATGATGTCGTCGGAGCGCGCCATGATATGGACATAGCCGTTGGTGTCGACGAACCCCGCGTCGCCGGTATCTAGATACTTTCCGCCGAAACGGAGTAAGTACCCCTTGTAGAACCGTTCCGGGTCGTCCCAGAGGGTGCGGAACGCTGTGGGCGCCAGCGGCAACGCGAGCACGATATTCCCCATTCGACCTGGTGGTACTTCCTCCCCCTTGTCGGAAACGACACGCACGTCGAAACCAGCGAGGGGTTTACCCGCCGACCCGGGCTTGATTGGCAACGACTCCGACGGCGACAGTAAGATCCCGGATATCGGCGAGCCGGATTCGGAGGACCACCAGTTGTCTACCACCCTGCTGCCGGCCGGATGGCCCCATTCGGAGAGCAAGGCGGTGTACATCTGTATGATTTTCGGCTCGGAGCGCTCGCCAGCGAGAAACAAGCCGCGGAGGGAGCGGAGACCGCCCTGTTGGGCAATGGAGAGGAGGTGTGTGTTTTCGGGGTCTTCCTTGCGGATTGCGCGGAGGGCCGTGGGCGCGGTGAAGAGGGTTGTGATTTTGTAGTCGGATATGAGGCGCCAAAAGGCCGATGGGGAGGGTGTTCCTACGGGCTTGCCTTCGTAGAGGACGGTTGAGGCGCCGAGGAGGAGAGGGGCGTAGAGCGTGTAGGAGTGGGAAACTACCCAGCCTATGTCGGAGAGGCAGCCCATTGTTGAGGAGGGGGTCAAATTGAAGAGGTGGGTGATGCTGTGCATGAGGCCGACGGCGTGGCCGGCCGATTCGCGGAGGACGCCTTTTGGGAGACCCGTGGTGCCGGAGGTGTAGATGATGTAGATGGGGTGGGAAGAGGGCACGGGCACGCAGTCAACGGGAGGGGATGGAGGGAGGGATTGCCAGATTAGGTCGTTTGAGGAAGAAGGGCCCCAGCGGTGTTGGGGCCGGTTGTAGACGATGGTTTTGAGGGGCTTGTGGGAGGAGAGAGAGAGGGCGTCGGAGACGAGGGGCTGGTACGGGATGGGAGGCTTGTTCCCGTCGATGCCGCAGGATGCTGTGATGATGAGCACGGGACGGGAGGCGTCGATACGCTGTGCCAGGGCGTTGGCTGCGAATCCACCAAAGACGACGGCGTGGATGGCGCCCAGCCGATTGATGGCGAGGATGGCAATGAGCGATGCCGGGATCATGGGCATGTAGACGAGGACGACATCGCCCTCTTTGACGCCGTGGGCGCGTAGGGTGCCGGCAAAGGACGAGACTTGCTCGAGCAGGTCATTGTAGGTGAGAGTCAGCTTGGTGTTGGTCACCGGGCTGTCGTAGTAGATGGCAGGCGCCGAGCCTCTACCGGCCAGAACGTGGCGGTCGACGCAGTTGTAGCAGGTGGACAGCTCGCCGTTGGGGAACCATTCCCAGTGCTTGTGCTCGGTGCCATTGGCCAGTGTCTTGGTTGTCAGTCCAAGGGCCGACGATGGCGGCTTGTGCCAGTGCAGCTGCTTTGCCTGTTCGCCCCAAAAGGCCTCTGGGTCCTCGAGGGATTGGCGGTGGATGAGGTCTTGCGGATGTGGCATTCTGTTGTCTAGGTGGTGTTGTTGAGGTTGTCAGGGGCAGTGCGTGGGGAAACCACGAATGGCGTCGGTGACGTCGTGCGGGCCGGGAATTATACACGGCGCTCCCCGCGTTCCGTTACCCCGAATTTTGGGGATTCCGGCGCCCGTTGGCGCGGGGAGCCGCTTCATTGGTGAGGAATGCCGAATGGTCTGACCGTTAGGACGAGCGGCGTTCTGTGCGGGCAGAGGAGGTTGGTCGGGCGCCATTTGTCCGGTGTTGACGCCGCCTTGCCAGCAACACACGAGCCCATTCCCAGCCGACCATTTGACAGTTCACTGAATCCATACTCACCGACATTTCACAAGACCATCAAAACGGCATGCGTGCAATACACACAACAGCTCCAAGCAAATCCATATGGCTAGCCGCCTTGCTTACACCTTGCTGGACAAGCCAGTCTTCACTTATAAGTTATCCCATACTCCATACCCCATACCCCATACCCCATCAACGTCAACAGTGGAGCGGGGGAATACCCTCACCTCCACTCCCTCCGCATCCATGATCCAACCCCATCCAATCCCAGAACCACTACAAAATATTCCCTCCCTCGAATTAATCAAACTCAGCTCTTTAACGCCAAACACACACCGCAAACAAGCGAAAAGGGCCCAATCGTCCAGCGTCGACGCGCCAAAGAAGCCCCCAGCGCAATCGCAATTTCGCTTACTCTTGGCGCACTGCTACATTCACACCCCCTCTTCCTTCCTCTCTCGCTCACAACAGCAGCCGCAGCGACAGAACAGGCAGGCAGCTCACTCAGCCCACCATTCAACTCCGGTTCGTTCAAGGAACCAGCGTCAGCAACCTGCACGTACGGCGCTGACATTGAAGCTGCTCATTGACTCCCCTCCACATCGTAGATGCAAATGCGCATTAGCTTTCTGTTTGTGCTTCAGTGCAAGACAGTTTTTACTTCTCAGGTTCCGTATCATATCGTATCGCAAAGATCAGCTCCACTTGGATTGCGCCAGTAATGTAGGCTAGATAGGGGAGTTGCACCAGTTTGATCCATCGTTTGATGCTGAGGTTGCAGTTTGCGCTGTTTTTTTTGTCTCCTTCGGCTGTTTTGATACGGGAACAAAGGGTTTTTTTATTAGTCTTGGACTAGCTTCGCGATCAAGGCGTTTGATGGACGAAGGATTGTTTGCTCTTCCAAAAAAAAAAAAGGCCTGGAAAAGCCTTGAAAAGGAAGTCTTGGGAAACAGCTGACATGCAGTGCAGTGCAGCGGGAGGATTGGAAACGGAACGATGGGATTTGTTCGATGTTGAAACATGTTGAACCTGGTATGGATATGTCGATCAGGTTCTGAGCTCATGCCATCTCTCAGTCTCAGTCACGGTATAGAAATATCAGACATCGACAACACGAAAGTCGCCTCTAATCTTCCCAGCATAAATATCAGCAAGTGATGGACGAAGATGTATATTCTCGAGAACTACCCGAAAGGGAAAATTCCCTGGACCTTCAAAAGTTTCCCACAATCTCCAGAAAAAGTCCGCAGAGGGCAATTACTGCGCAACATGCCCAACACAGATTATAAAATACCCCTCGCGATATTTCCCCGAAGCAAAAGAAACCTTGTTCAGAGTCCTCCCCATGTCTAGACACATACACCACACATGTCCAGACATGAAAAAAAGACCCTGCTTTTCCAGTTCAATAACGTCGCTGGAAACCACTTCTCACACCCACCCATCCTCCCTCTAACATTTCGTACATCCCGAGGACCATCCTCCTCGAAGATAAGGATGCCCGATGCCCATGATGATTAACATTAACATTGTTGTACCGGGGGGTAATGGTGAGGTCGCTGTCATGGCGAGAAGATTTAGAGGATGAAAGCGGCGAGACCGAGGACACCAGCGAGGGCGCCGCCGGAGAGGGCAGCGGCCTTGCCGGCACCGGCGGTGACCTGAGGAGGCTTGGCCGAGGGAACGACGACACCGCCGGTAGGGGTGACAGCGGGAGCAGTCGCGTTCTTGGCGGGCCAGGTAGGCTTGGGGGCAGCGGGGCCGCTGTTGCAGTCAGTATCTTATGGTCCTATATAAGGAGAGATGAAATAACGCACCAGGTGTGGCACACAACCGACGAGATGACGGTCACAGGCTTGGAGATGGTGCAGGGGCAGTTGGAGATGGTGAGGGTGGTGGCCTCGGTGACGGTGTAGGTGACGCCGTCAAAGGTGATCTGCGTGGGCTCGGGGCAGAAGGTGGTGACGGCAGTGACAACCTCGGTGGTGTAGGTCACGTTCTTGAAGGCGTTGACGCCAGCGGCGACAGCGAGAATGGCGGCAACGGAGAACTTCATTTTGACGGTATTTGCGTGTTTTGTTCGGGGAGACAAGTATGTACTCGGAATGTGAGGATCGCGAAGAGGCGAGAAGTTGGCTCTGTCGTTGAAAACGAGTGAAATTGACTAAAAAGTCAGGGTTGGTTTGCAAGAGAGCGAATGTGGGTGAGGAGAGAGAAGCAAGACCGGTGCGGCCGGAGAGCAGCCCATCTCGTTATATAACGGGTGGGTGTGGTGTGGCTCCCCGAGCGTCCGTCCCCCCGGCCTGGCCGTATCCGTCGCCAGAGACACAATCTCTGGCGCCCCATCGCCATGTTATTTTGGTCGAATCAATCGCCGCTGCTGCGCCCGGGGGGTGGGTTCGCCCGGAAAAGGGGTGTGTGGATCTGGATGCTGCTGTCTGCGACCGCCAACGAATCGTCCCTTTCGGAGATGGACGCCGGCCAGGGTTGCCAGGGGGGGCTCCAATCGGTACCTCATTTCCTGCGTGGCCATCGGCGGCTTGCAGCCGTACCTGCGTCCATCAATCCACATCCGTCATAGGCGGCGACACCAACGCAGCTGAGCTTCCAGAACCTAACTGACACTGAAAGCAAGGCTTTCTTGCCTTTTTTGGCCGTTGGCAGCCTGCAACAAATGTCTCTGGCCGTCCGAGACAGCATCGCATCAAACCACACGCCGCAACTTGCAAGTACCTGCGTCTGCGCCTGCCCACCGCGACAGTGGGCCGAAATGAGAGGCGACAGCAGTCCAGGCGCATCAGGAGTAAAAACCCCACAAACCTCACCATCGAGTGGACTTGTCATAACCTCGCATTGACGGGTTCCACCGATCATTGAAGACCAAAGGCCCATATGCCCAACGGCAAGCAAGGGCCCAAGAAGCTCCGTTGTTCCACGTTTGTTCTGACTCTTCTTTCTCGGCGCTCCCTCTTTTTTCCGGGTGAATACGAATTCGCACCGCTATTCCTGGAAGCGAGTGACCGATCCAGTGTTTTTAGGTGCTGCTGTGCAACACTCGATTGATGGCTTCGCAGTGGCGGTGGGTACCGTCAGCCTCGAGCCGAAATCATCTCAGCCAGCGCAGCAGAGCAGGCCCGGTTTTCCCACTGTCGAGTCGACGAACAAAATTTCTGTGAATCCTCTCTGCAAACCTGTGGGGTAGCGAAGTTGTCGATACACCGCCATGCTACTGCAATCAATTCCTACTCGTGTTTCCGAGAGACGGTGAGTCCAGCTTACCAGCAGCCAATTTCCACATGCGCGACCAAGACAGTGCAGTCTGCATGTGCTTCTAGGTGCTGGGACAGCGCACTTTTGGTGTGGCGTTGGTGCTGACGCGCCGAGGCTCCCGTGTGCAAGGTTGAAACATCGATAGTCGCCTTGGGTTCGGTGGGTTTGCTCCTGTGCACTTCGCAATGATGGATTTGCCGGTGACCTCGAGATGCACACGGTGCAATGGTCTCAAGCGGGATGCGACCAGAAGAATTCCCCAAACTTTCCGATTGATGGTTTTGAGTCGAGTGACGATGAAGAACGCACAAGATTCGTGCCTGCTTCTAGGCGTGTTCCGTCCGCGCGGAGAGTTTCCCGGCCGCGCCTCCGCGGCTTTAGGGCGATCTGCCCCGCGTTGTGGCCTGCGGGGCAGACCCGAGGCATCCGTGGCCGAAGACGTCATTGCCGTCTTTCGGCGATAGCATCAACTGCTTCACCACCTCGCCCTTTGACATTTTTTTCTTGCAACCACCTCTCCCGTTCATCTCCTCGCCATCTCCCATCCAGTCGCATCACTCACCTCATCTCACCCCACAATGCCTCCCCTCCCCAAAACCGCGCGCGCAGTCGCCATCCGCGACAACGCCGGCCCCGCAACCTCCCTCTACCTGGCCCCCCTCCCGCTCCCCTCCCCTTCTCCGGGGCAAGCCCTCGTGCGTATCCACGCCTTTGGCCTAAACCGCATGGACCTGATCCAGCGCAATGGAAACTACCCCGTCCCCGCCGGCGCCCCATCAACCCTCGGCGTCGAATTCAGCGGCGTTATCGAGTCCTTCGGGTCCTCTGAGCACGGCGAGTTTTCCGTCGGCGACGAAGTCTTTGGTCTAGCCTACGGCGGGGCCTATGCGACACACATCGCCGTCTCGATCCGCATGCTACTTCCGCGTCCTGCGCATCTTTCGGCTGTCCAAGCAGCCGCTATACCCGAGACGTGGATCACCGCTACGCAAGCTCTGCACTTTATCCTTGGTGGCGCCAAGGGGAAATCGATTCTTTGGCATGCTGGGGCTAGCGGGGTGAGTATTGCGGGGATTCAGCTGTCCAGGTTAGATGGGGCCAGCAACGTCTTTGCGACGGCTGGGACGGGGGACAAGTGCGCTTTTGTGGAGAAAGAGTTGGGGGTGAGCAAAGCGTTCAATTACAAGGAGGAGGACTGGGTAGAGGGTGTGATGAAAGAGACGGATGGCAAAGGGGTGGACTTGGTGGTTGATTTCGTTGGGGGCAGCTATTTCCAAAAGAACTTGGATGTGGTAGCGAGGGATGGGAGGATTTGTATGCTTGGGTTGATGGGAGGAGGGACGGTGGACAAAGTTGATATCGGTAAGTTGCTGTACAAGAGAGTGAGGGTGGAGGGTAGTACGTTGAGAAGCAGAGACGAGGAGTATCAAGGGCGGTTGAGAGACAAGTTGGAAGAGTACCTCGGCTTGTTTGAAAATGGTGAGTTGAAGGTGTTTGTTGACACCGTGTTGCCGTGGAACGAGATCGTCAAGGCGCACCAGTTGCTCGAGGCCAACAAGACCATGGGCAAAATTGTGTGTACGGTGGAATGACAGGAATGACATGGTATTTGTTCGTAGGATATGGATATGAAAGTCATGACCGGTACCTCGTTCGCTGAAACCGCCCCAACGCCGTGCAACTGATACCTGCTCAGTGCTCCTTGATCCATTTCAGCATCTGCTCAAACGCCGTGGCTTGTGCAGCCTTGATATTTGCATCCTCGTACTCGCCCACCACAGCGAAGCCTTGTCATGTTAGCGAGCGAAAGGAGAACTCACGGGTATGCTGGAACTTACCGTGCGGTACGCCGGGATAGACCTGTACCTCGTGTTCCACATTGTTCGTACTCATATAGTCCTCTCCGGCTGTCCGGACATCGTCCGGAAACATGGGGTCATTCTCTACCGACACCATACTGATCGGCGCTTTGAGGCCAACAAAATCATCCCGCGAAACCAAAGTCGCATGAGCGATTGCGCCGGCCTTGATGAACGGCCCAACGATCTTCGGCGTTGACGCTTCCACGTCAGCCGGTGTCGGGTTTGCCGACCATGGGAACCCACGGCCTTGCTCGATCGGCCGCTCGGCCGCGAGAAGGAGAATGTACCGCCCACCAAAGCAGTACCCCACGGCGTAGATGCCACCGCCGTTGGAAACAGCATCGGCAAACTCGTCCCTGCAAGCTTCGACGACCTTGTACAGAATGGGGAGGACCTTCTCTTGCGTATGACGAGCTAGCCACATGTCAATCAGAAAGCTCTTGGCTGTCTCGGCGGCCTTGATCTTGAACGTATCCAAAAAGGACCCGGGTGTGGTGGGTTCGTCGGCAGTGAGCCCGCTGGTGTTCGGCGCCGCATCGCCTTCAAACAGATCCGGCATAACCACCACATACCCTTCGCTCGCAAATCGATCGGCCTGAATCTGGTTATTGACGCTGTGGAGACCGGTGCCGCCTGTCAGGAGCAGGAGAAGCTTCGAGGGCGTGTGGGGATAGTCGGCGGGTTTGGAGATGTAAACCTGCTTGTGTCAGTCGACTACGTCAAAATGGCACTGGCGCAACGGACATCAACATCGCCCAGCTTGGTGATCTCGCCCGTCGAAGCATGGCCGGCCGGCATTGGTCTGTCTGAGGTGCAGTCGTCACACAAAGCTGGACGAGCCTCGGCGGACGTGTCAACCGAGATGGGTGCCTGCGCATCGCTCTCAGGCGCCTTGGTGGCTATCTCAGGCTCTGCCATCTTGGAGTTGTCGCAGCAGTCACTCGTTCACACGGCGCGCAGGGGGTCTCTGAAGGTCGGATGGATATATGCTCTTGATCGGAAACCTGGCCTGACGATGAAGCAAAGAGGCGCAGCCCCCAGGACTAGACAACGGCTGGTGTAAGATCAAAGGCCCCGCGGTGACGTACCCCACCATCACTGCAGGTCCCTTGGCAAAGGATCGTCGTGGCTAGCGAGGGTTAGGGTTCGCCATTGAAGTCAACTTGGGCTCAATCTTCACACGCGCAAAAGGCAATGGGAAGTACCTTGTCGCGGCGGCAGTGTGCGGCACAAACCTAAATCTTGAACGGTTTCCACGACAACGCTCTTTCAAAGGGCCCAAGCTCGCCGTGAACTCCTTTGCAGCTTTGATCTCCCAGGGCATGGAAGCCCGGTCGCGCTGAAGGCTTCAGCGCGACAATGCACCAACGAGAATGGCCTATCCAGGGACAAGTGGGGGGGCGTTTCGCTATTGTGCGAAATGCTCATTTCAATTGGGGGGCCTGGCACGGCAACCACGTAAAAGTGGGTCCGCATTGGCATGTCGCGCGTCTTCGCGTCCCACTCTACGCGTTGGACGCGCTCCCCGGTCGCGGCATCCCTTCCTAAAAATCCCCCCCTCAACCACAGACCACAAATTGCTCTTTCCCTCAACACCACGTCTGGATTGTGAGCTCTCACCACTCTCACCTTCCATCACTTGTAACAGCAGTTGACTTGCGCCTTCCTGTACACCACTCCAACAACCCACCATGCCTGGTGTGCTCGTTCGCTCGACGCGAGCTACTCGCGGCCGGCCTGCGCCTGCAACCAAGGCGCCAGGTCCTCTCGACAACTTCATCCGAGTCTCCAAGCTTCAAACGACTGGCAAAGACGTCGCCCAAAAGGTCGCTTCCATCCACGGTACCAAGGCTCCTGCCTTTGAGATCGTCCTCAAGTCGCGCAAAAGAGGCGCCGAAGACGACCTCGCGACCGATAATGGCGCCAAGAAAGCTCGCAAAGTGCCAGAGGTCCAGTCAAGGCCCATTGCTCCCCTCCGCAAGAAGAAGACAGTCACCTTCGCCGAGCCCGAGCCCATCAAGACTTCCAAGACCACACAAACCAAGATCGCACAGCCCAAGAGCACACGCAAGCTTGTCGAGCCGACAACTCCGCAAGGCATCCGAAAGCGGCAGCTCGAGTCCGAGGACCCCGACAGCCCAGAGGCTCTCCTTGAGAAATTGAACCTTCGGTCGCCCGTCACATCCAAGCGACCCAAGGCAACCTCCATCCCCACCCAAGACGAGACCGACTACGACCTCCCCCAAGACCTCCTCGATATCCTCGACCTCCACACCGCTTTCCTCAAGACTCTTTCAGTAACATACGCCCACAATGGCGGCGCATCACCAATTGACGTCCGCTGCATCTACTCCGCAATTGCGCAGGCGTGGGGCAAGCGAACCGTGACACTCGACGACATTCGTCTTTGCATCGGCGTCCTTGGCTGGAAAGCGGTCAAGTCCACAATTCCCCCGGTCTTCTTCATCGCCGACTATGGTCGCGGTAAGGTCGCCATCGAGCACGACCACAAGTCCGGGAACAATCTCCTGCGCGAGAAGAAATTGAACATGGAGTTCGAAGTCAACCTCCGCGCCCTGTGGTCGGGCCGTCGCTCCGACAACACGAAGCTCTTTATCGCTACGCTCCCCAGAGCCCCCGTCAGAGATTGCACTCTGCCCCATCCCGTCGTCGCCAAGAGCCAACGCACTCTTGAAGAGCTCAAGGGCGGCGTCGTTAAGAAGCAACAACAGAAGGAGGAGATCAAGGCCGCCACCCCGACCGTCAACGCAGATGGTTCAAAGATGACCCTTCTCGATCGCATTCGTCACAAGGAGGCCGAGCAAGCCAAGGCCGTTCAGGGTCCGACCCCTGCCGAGCTCGCGAGACGAGCTGCTCTCCAGCGCGCTGAAGATGTCGCTGATGTCATTGGCATGCTCTGCATGGCCACTGGATCCGGGCAGGCTCGTATGTCGTTCACCATGGCGGCCTTGATGACCAAGGTGATGGATTCGCTGCGCAATGCTGTCTCCCAAGAGGACGGTGTCCTCTGTGTCAAGATTCTGGCGGCCGAGATTGCACCCCAGTGGTTAAGGGTGGTGTCTGTCGGAGGAAGGGAGAACGTGGTGGTGCAGAAAGCTCTCCAGCCCACCAAGGCGGCGATTCAGGAGCGTATCAAGGTTCTGTTGGGTTGAGGTTTGCGGACTGGCGGTACCATGGCGGCGGGCTTTTGCATTTTATGTTTCGGGATGGATACCAGGCGTTGGGGATACCATAGCGGATGCATGCACAACGGACAGGCACAGATACCAGGAACGGAGTTTGGTGACGGCAGCATTAGCAATTGCATGCAAAGCATGTACGATCAAGATCAAAAAGGATGATCAAAACGAATGGATGAAACTGTCTATTTTCACCCGAATCTTTGTCCCTCGTCTTGGTGTCTAATTCCCCATCTCTCGATGATGATGCAACAACGCCAGCTTCAGAATCATAAAGCCATTCCAACCCTCGCTAAGCCCCGAGAAAAAAAAGGAAGCCGAATCCGCTCTTTTTTTCCTTAGAAGTAAGGTTTTGTCATTCTCATACTTCTTCTTGATCATCCTCTACTTCTTCTCCTTCTTCTCAAACCGGGGCTTCCCGATATCGGACCCCCGCAGCTTAACGTTAAGAACCCTCTCCATAGCAGCCAGCACTTTTTGGTCGGGCGTGGCGGTACCGCGCTCGAAATCGGCAACTACAGTTGGCGTCGTGTTGCACTTTGTCGCAAGCTCTTTTTGCGTCAGCGCTTTGGGCTGGAACTCGGCGCGCGCTTTGGAAATGGCGAGGCCGACTTCCTTGCCGACCGTCTTGGGCTTGACGATGTCGTCGGCTCGGTCGACCATTGTTAGGCGTTGACCTTCTACGCCTGGTTTGGACGCCTGTGACCAGTTTGTTAGCATGGGCTGGGTGAACAAATAAGGGCTGGGGGAGATTAAGGGGGGGGGGTTGAGGAATGGGGATTGGGAATGGTGATAAGAGGGGAACGGGGGAGAGAGGGAGACTTACGGTGTTGCCGGTTGTGAACTTCTTCTCGGTGCCGACGACCTGGCCGGCGCGCTGGGCGGCGTTGAGGGCGCTACGGCCCTTGATGACCGTCTCCCGCGCGGGAGCGCCGCCGCGGCGGACGTTCTTGCCAATTTTGACGGATTCGGTGTCCCAGTCGGCCATTTTGATTTGGGTGATGTGGTTAGGCTAGGAGTACCGCGGGGTTTTTCGGTGTTTTGGAGGGTTGAAACTCGGGGGGGTTGCGGTTTCGTAGGTATGTTGGTTGGTCGTTGTCCTTTTTAAAAGGGGTTGGATGTTGTGGTTGATGGGATGGAAAGTTGTGTTTGTTGTTCGGTGAGCGAGCAATGGGTTGTGGTGAATTTTTAAGGCAAATGGAAAGTCATCGGCCGCCGTCGAAGTGGTCTCTGCGACTCCGGGCAGTGACTCGAGCGGCAAGAGGTCTAGTCCCCGCCACACTGTTGGGGCTGTGGGGGCGGCCTCTCAGGATGCTGCCAGGGATGCAATTGCTTAACTAAGCGGGCGGCGGGGCCGTTTCGAGACGGCGATTAGCTCGGCCGGGATGCGATCGGTGAAAGGCTGTTTGAAAGGCGCGATCACGAACGGACGGAATTCTGATTTTCAAAGGAGGAGGGGTCTTTTGTTCTTGATTTTTTTGTGTTGGAGAGATGGACTGGGCGTCAATTGGATGAATTTGTTCAACTTGGGCTGGAAATCTGGTAGGACTTTGTTGTGATGGCTGGTTCATCGATGGGCTCACTCACGACACTAACCCTTGCGGCCATGGGTTACTGGACGGTTTATGACGGGGACGTTGATGTCTTTGTTTTGGCGGCGTTATCGGTATTTCGGCAGTGGGACCTGCTGGTCGAACATATCGATGCCACCCTCCTGGAGAAGTTGGCGAGACTCGCAGGAAGTGGGTCGCTTGCACTGGTTCTCGCCATCATGATCGTCCAGAGGGTGGCGATGGCGAGGGAGAAGCGCTGGGATGGTCCAGGGAAGATCCTGTTGTTCCCTTCTCGGACGACACACTCAAGGATATTTCCGAAGAAGCATTCTTTTTCTTACTCGTACCTTGTCGTGGGAGTGCCCGTCAATTGGGAGGGGACCGCTGGTGGCATCGTCTCGGTTGGGACAAACAACGGGGGACTCTTCTCATGGCTTTCTAAGGGCTGGTATACCATCGACCCGGGGGACTACCTCGACCGAGGGAGGGCCGAGCTCGGCTTGCGGGGAAAGTTGGATGCCTATCTCCAGGATCAGGTACGCATCGATCCTCCTTGTTTACTCCCGCTCCCGTTCGCTAATTCCAGTTCTAGGGAGCAGACCCGGCATCCTATCCCCATGCCTATTTGGTGACGGCCGCCCGCTTTCTCGGCTATCACTTCAACCCCGTCTCGTTCTGGTATCTGTATGATGCTGACAAGGCGTTGGCGGCCATGGTCCTAGAAGTCAACAATACGTTTGGCGAACGCCGCATGTATTTCCTGACACCGGATGACGATCCCTCGAAGCAGATAACATCCGATGGCTTGTCGGCAAAGGAGCGGCAGACACCTCCCCGAACCACGATGAAGCAGTCATGGCCCAAAGACTTCCACGTGTCACCCTTCAACTCCAGGAAAGGAGGCTACTCCCTGGTGGCAAGCGACCCTCTGAGCCCGGGGATGCAGGGAAGAGGTCCCGTGGTCAACACTATCAATCTTGTGTCATCCAAAGGACACGGCAAGCTCGTGGCCAGATTGGTCCCGGAGGGCTCGGCCATTGACCCGGATGCCATGTCGCTGTTCGACAAACTCAAATTCCTGGCATCCTGGTGGTGGGTCGGTTTCCTCACCTTTCCGAGAATCGTGAAGGAAGCCGGCGTGCTCTTCTTCCGACGCAAGCTTCATGTGTGGTTCCGGCCTGAACCTCTGAAGCAGAGCATTGGGCGGCAGGCAGACTCGACCGAGCGTCGGTTAGAGCCCCTTTTCCGGAAATACCTGCAGCATCTTGTGGTTCAGTCAACAACGCCACTGGCGGTGAAATACATCCCAAGCGGTGTGCCAGACGGAACATCCGAGTTGATGCTCTCCTCAGCAGCCAAGGACGGAGCGCCGGCTGAGGAGGTTGAGTTCAAGGTGCTAACCCCTGTCTTTTACTCGAGATTCGTCCATTATGCGCACGACCTGGAGGCATTCTCCTGCGAGCTCCAGGAGAACTGCACGATATGGGTATCCCGACCGGACCTGCTCCCGAAGTTCGCATTGAGAAAGCCGTTGCCAGTGCTCGCAACATCAAGCTACGTGGACTTTGCCTACTTCAAGCTCATCCAGAAGCTCCGGACGAGGCCCGAGCGGATCGAACGGCCCCTGACTTCGAGTGCATCACTGGCGGGGAAACCTGTGCCGGCGGATGATATTCGTGGCTTTCGCATATCTCCCATGGACGGCTACGTGCTTGCCCACGAGACGGGGCCGGCCAAGGCCGTTTACAGAAGCTCCGTCTTGAAACTGTTTCTCGCGGACAAGATTGCTTTGGGCCTCATCCCTCTACTCGACACACAGCGTCTGATCCTTCAGACGTGGTTCGCGTGGCATCTGTCTACAGCTCTGGGAAGGGTGTTGGCCGCTTTGACCCTGGCTCTCAGGAAACAGGTCGTCGGTTGAGGAAGACCACTGTAGTATGACGCGAAACAACGTTTTGGAGTGGCTCCTCTTGAGGTATGCTGGCAGGGGTGGCATCCCATTGGAGCGTGGTTCTCGGACGTGAGCTGCATCCAGGTTGCCAGCGGCATGTTGCTGTTGGCAGGCTATTTGAAATACCACAGCCGTGATGTTGGGAATCGGTGACGGTCAGAGCCATGTAAGTCTGGGTGGTTATCCAACCGAAACACCGTCGGAGTGTTTTGGTTCGAAGGAGTTGAGTAATCTCCGCGGACGTTGGGAAACAGACCTAACGTCTTGTCACTCTCCAAGCCTGGTATTCAGAAGATAGCAGCCTCGTCGATGCTAGACTAGGACATATCCCAATTCAAACGTGAACCTAAAAGCCAATTGATGACCAGCGATAGGCGGTCCGTAATATGGATGTGGTTGGAGCGTCTTGCTGGCTGGCCGGGTTGCATCGCAGGACAGCCGGCTCGCCCTGCCGATTTCGGATAGCTCCGAGCTCCCACCTCACTTGGAGTGCGAGCACACGGCAGCCGGCCATCAGCGAGTCCAACACCAGCTGCACATGCACGGCCATCACATGGCACGGCCTGGCGCAAAGATACGGCAATTCCAAATACTTGTGCGTGTCGATGATGTCGCTGGGCTCGGAGAAAGATTGTCGGATGCCTGCCAGTTGCACTGTGGGGTTGGGAGCATGACAAATAGCTGTCGGCCGGTGCTAGCACTACGGCGTCCCTAGGGCTCGTCCGAACTCCGAAGTAGGCATCCCATAGGCCGCCCGCGGGGCGCTTGTTTGATCTTCCCGAAGACGGGCCCCAAGCCGATAGCTTGTCCTGGAACTACTGCCAAGATTAGCTCTCCGGCGGAAGTAATCATGATATTTGTCGACGCGCGCGCGCATCCTGCCGTCAGCTGGGGATGAGTGAGACAACAAACATAGCCAATCGATAGTCGGGAGCGGGGCAGCCTTGTGTGTATTCACAGAATCAAGACAAAACATGTTCGTTTCGTTGCAGGTTCCCCCTTTTGCGGCCGCCCCGATGCACGGACGTGGTTCTGTACCTACAGACAGCACATTCGACGGTCTAAGCTGTGTTACATCATCTGGTCCCCGAAGCCAGCCAGCCTGTCAGCCAGCGGAGTCGAATATGGGGAACGAATTCTGTTTCTAGCGGCAAGGGAGGGGAACTGGGGGGGAGGGGTGGCGGGATGCCACACTTGATTAGAACAGGGCCACCAATTGTTCAAGACAGACCAGACAGACAGACGGACAGCTTTCTATTTAAGCATTGGGGATTTCCTCCCAAAATATCTTTTTTTTTTTCCTTCATTCGCACTACCATCCAGCTCTCTCAACACCAGACCAGCATCTCATCTTGACCTCCCACGTCCAACAATCCCAACAAAAACAAGCCAAGATGCCTCTCACCGGCCACTGTCTCTGCAAAGCCGTGACTTTCGAGTCATCCCTCGACGCCCCTCTGCTCACCGGCTACGATCACTGCGATGACTGCCAGCGTCAATCGGGCTCAACCTACTGTGAGCTTTTCCCGTCTCCCCTCCCATTTTTACCTCGTACCCCGCCCCCGCCACGCAGGACCTGTATCCCTGTACTCCCCACCCAACAACGTCACCGTCCTTGGCGCGCACTCAACACCACCTCACCACCTCACCACCTCACCACCCCAATCATAGCCACGCCACGTCCATGTCCAAACCACCATACCCAAAGCTAGCTCATATCCCAACCATATCCAACCACCCCACCACTAACTTCCGTCTCCAAACCAACACTCATCTCCTACGTCCTAACCCCCCTACCCAACTACAAATCGCCAAGGCCTTACCCCATGACATTGAGACTGACACTAACATAAAAAAAACAGCCCTAGTAGTCGTAGTCCCCAAAGACACCGTCGCCACCAAAGGCCCCATCAAAAAGTGGAAGGGCATCGCCGACTCCGGCAACGCCGTCTACCGCTGGTTCTGCAGCGAGTGCGGCTCGCCGATCGCGCACGAGCCCGAGGCGGCGCCGGTGATCGCGCTCAAGGGCGGCTGCCTGGACAGCGAGATCAAGAAGACGCTCAAGCCGGACACCGAGATTTGGACTGTGGGGAAGCTGCCGTTTTGCCAGGAGCATTTGGCCAAGCCTTTTGAGCACATGCCGCACTAATTTCACAATCACACCTCGAACTGGATGATGTGGATTTTTTGCGCGATCAAATTGGTGGTCAAAAAAGAACGCTGAAAACAACAGCGTTGTCACCATTGAAGATGGAGAGCGGTGGAGAGTGAATGGTGACGGGCTGAGGGAGAGAGAATGGGGAAAGGGGAAAGGGGAAAGGGGAAAGGGGAAAGGGGAAAGGGGAAAGGGGAAAGGGGAAAGGGGAAAGGGGAAAGGGGACAAGAAAAAAAGCATTGGATAGCGTGGCATGATATACAAGGAATGGAGTTGTTGTTTTTTCCGTGTTCATGTTGACTTGATCGGGGGTATCACTCAAGACTGTTCAGGAGAAAGTGGTTAGACAATCTACACTACCTACCTACAAAGCCAAACTCGTCCAACTTCATCAACATACAAATGGCCAAACTACCTCCTCCCATGAGCGGCTCCCAGCAACCGCATCACCTCCTCATGTTGCTGGTTACTAGCATACCACCCCGGCGTCCTCCCATTGACATCCCGACTGTTCGCCATCGCGTCTCTCCTCAGCAACAGCTCCACTACGCTCTTATGTCCCCTTTCCGCCGCGATGCTCAACGGTGTTCGTTCCAGTCTGTCCATCGGGTCAACCCGCGCCCCTTTCTCCAACAACACCCTCACAACCTCCCGATGCCCGGCCTCACTTGCATGCCAGATCGGCGTCCTCAGGTGGTCATCCTGCGAATCCACCTGCGCTCCACGCGAACACAAGACCTTGAGTGCATCCACGCACCCTTCCTTTGCAGCATGTGCCAGAGGCGTCCGTCCGTCACGGTCTCTCGACTCAGTGTTGGCATATTTCTCGAGCAAGAGTCGGATGATCGTCACGCAGTCTTGTGATTTCTTGGCCGACGCATACGAGAGAGCACTTCGCCCGTCGATGTCTTTCGCTTCGAGGTTCGCCTTTCTCGACAGCAGGAGACGAACCATGTCCGACGAGAGTTTGCTCGCAGCGTACGACAGCGGCGTGCGTTTCCAGTTGCACGTCGTGTTAATATCAGCGCCGTGGCAGAGGAGGAGCGTTGCCGTCTCGGTTTGACCTGCGTCGGCGGCGTGGGAGAGAGCCGTCATGCCGTGCTTACCCTTGAGTTCTATTTTTGCACCACGAGCGAGCAGGAGCTCGACGATGTCGGCGTATCCCCGCAAAGCCGCGATGGACAGTGGAAGGGTGGGAGGGTCCCCGTGTTTGTCGAGAATGTTGACGTCCACTTCACATGTGCGTAGCAGAACTTCGAGCACCATCCTATTGCCATCTTCGACAATGTAGGGGAGGAGTCCACGCTTCTTGTCGAAAGTGAACTCGCGGTGGAGGGGCGAATTGTGTGGACCCTCGGGCGCGTGACGGTTTCTGCCGTCGTTGTAACGTTTGTAGACCCGTTGAATCGCCGATTTTGACAGGTTGCGGGCAATTTGACGGACCAGTAGTGCCTGAGCAGCCTCGTGGCTCTCGGTAGCAAGCGCAGCAAACATGGGCGGGCCATAACGACCGGCTCCAACCCAAAAGACCGACGAAGTCTCTTCCTGATACGCCTTGATCAATTCGGCGTGGTTTTTCTCGGCCAGGATGTACAAAAGACTGGTCGATGTGCTGTATTGCTCGGAATCGGGGATCGCATTGGCAAGAAGGGCGATCCAGTTCCTCAGGGGAAATTTGGAGAGGAAGTTCGTTTGGTCTCTGCCATACTTGGCAGCCATGTTGGCGTGATGGAGCACGTTCTGAATTGCGTATGCGAGAAACGGAGGTGGAAGAGATGGCAATGGTCGCAGCTTGGGTGAATCTCGAATGGAATGGGCGCCCCGGGGTTTCCTGCGGCCCTTCAGTGAACTCACCTTGTTGTAATCATGCCGGCCCTCTGTATCCGAACTCTCATCGAGGCTATCCCATCCATCTGCATCAACTTGGCGATACTCTGAGCCTGGTGGTGGGTATCGCTGCATCTCAACTTTGCCGCCCGACACTGAGCGAGGCACCCAAAGCTTATCAGCACTGCCGTCAACAGCGCAGATCGGGCGGTCCTGCGAGCCGTTGTACCGGGGCCCCTCGTAGCCATACTGGGCGCTAAGGGCCTCGCTGCGACTTGTTCTTCTGATGCTGTGATGTTGATCCTTGTAGTCGGCTTTGGCAGGTTGTGAGGACTGACTCCGTGACGCCTTTTTACCATCAGGGCGGTTTTTTCTCGGTACGGTAACAGGCCGACCCCAGATCTCCTCGTCGCTGTCTTTTAAGCCATCACGCTCTGGTGTTGGCGAGGGTCTGAATGGAACTTCAGCACACCAGGCTCGACTACCCGGGGCCCTGAAGTCATCGTAGGCGTCCTTGACCTGAGCCCAGCAGCAGTCCCTCAAGGCCTCATGGCCAAAGCCCTCCAGATTCTCCGACGCTTCAGACCATTGGCTTCCATGTTTGCCAAGCAAAAAGTCGCGGACAGATTCGTGAATGAACTGCACCTCTCGGCGGCCCTTGACTTTTACAATCTCAGCCAATCCCTTCGAGGTTTCCCTGACGAACCGGGCCATATTCGCCTCCACCTTCTCTTTCCCAAAACCTTCCCATGGCGCAGGACTGGAATCGTTTTCGTAGAGGCAGAAGTTGATAGCGCTGTAGAGTTCCTTGGGAGAAAGAGGTCTGGATGCAAAGAGGATGCATCGGAAGCATGAGCGTAAGGGGTCCATCCCATTGTCGTCCCGTCGGAGAATCATCTCAAAAAGGTTGGCCAACTCACTGGGGATCTCATCTAGCAGCTCTCTCATCCGCTCTACGGGCGTAAAAGCGTAAGCACTGTTGAGAATGTCGATGACGAGCACCACCCAAAGGAAAATGAGGGATGATCTCTCGAGGATAGCATTCCCGAGTAACCTTGCTGCCTCCGAGTTGCCTAGCCGGAGTTTTGATTGGATGTACTTTTTGAGGTCCTCGGCGTGTCCGCGACTCCGTTCCAGAATGACTTCGATACCCTTTCCTATCGCGATGTCAGGATAGTGCCGGCTTGAGAGGCATATTTGGAGGTGACCCTTTCGAGTTGTATCCTTGGCACACAGTTCTTCGATGAACGTGACCATCCCCTTGGCTTGATCACCATCGCACTCGTCGAGAGCGTCAATAAAGACGGTTAATGAGCGCTCTCCCAGCCTCAAGATCGCACGTTCCAACGTTTGTTTCAAGGCCTCTTCGCTCCATCCGTTTGCCGCAATACCCTGAGCCCCGTTTCTCGACATACACTCCAAGCTGGCATTCAACCCTGGGGCCCATTGAAAGATCTGGTGAAGGAGAGCTCGGTAAAGGCCCTTTGTTGTCTTCTCCTCAACTGCGCCTCGTGCTGAGAAGAAGAAGGAGGCAACGATTTGGTCAGGGTCACGTCTCAAACGATCTTTTGTTGTCTCGAACAAGAACTTCATCAGCGTTGACTTGCCAGTGCCAGGGTTGCCCTTGATCCATAGAAAACCGCCGTGCTCGGACTGCTTGGCAGGGTTTTGCCATGCCTCATAGGCCTTTGTCTCAAGAAACCAGCTACAGGTTCCCTGTTGAGCGGCTGCGAGGTTGGTGACTCGCTTATCCATGGCGTCGAAGTTGAGCCTGCCCTCCATTTCTCTCTTGAGCGCAGCTGAGATGGCCTTCGCGTTTCTCTCGATCACGTCTTTGCACTCGTCGAAAATGCGGGTAATAGCTGCCGCCACCTTCTTGTATTCCTGGTCCGTCTTGCCGGTGTACTTCACCATGTCCACGTGATCTCTCGTGATGCGCACCCTCTCCTCAATCTCTGTATCATCCATGTATGAAGACACGTCGGCAACGCACTTGGGACCAAGAAAGGTGCCAATCTCTTCCTGGAAAGAGTATATCATCCATTTCTTCGCGCGACAAAGCTTGGGGAACTCGGTTCTTAGCTGCTCCAGCATCTGCGAGTCCGGTTGCAGGTCCTGAAGAGTATTGTCGTTGATCTTATGTGTTATCCTTCCAATGAGCCCAAGGATCGGGGCGGCGGGGAAGCTAGGAACATTGCCACCTCTGTGTGGTGTTCCAAAGAACAGGATTCCGATGGTTGACTCATAGATTTGATGTAAATGAGGCTTGCTGGGACCATGACGCTCCGCCTGCCGCAAAGCCTCCTTGACAACGATGCCACCGAGACTGTGAGCTACGAAAAGTAGGGGTCTTTGCTTATTGTCCGGCTCTCGCCTCTCAATCTCCAGGTTGGTGAGAAGGCTTTCTGCGTGACCGCGAATCCGGGTATCCGACACAGGGTCTGGATCTTTGCGAGACCTAATGCCGCTGTTCCATCCATAGACGAGAATACGAGTATCTGGAACGGTTAGAGGAAGGAGGTCCGCTGGCCAGAAAACGGAATCCTGCATCAGCCACTCAGAGTTTGATTCTTTCTCGCTCTCGGCATCCTCTGTGTTCGGAGTTTGATGGTGGCGAGCCTGCTCAGCATTACCATCGAGCCGCATAAGCTTTGTTGGCGAAGGTTGCTCGGGTGGTCGATCATTTGCACGACGCTTGGTGGGCGATTTGTCCCTGTTCCACGTCCACGTATCCTTGGGGTGGCCATCGACGCCGTGGATAAATACTATGCTGCGAATGTTAGTTGATGGCAGAAGGACAACTAGCGCTGAGAGGAGACTTACTCGACCTTCGGCACCTTGGGTTCTTGTGCCTCGTGAACCACAGTAAAGCCGCCTTTCTCAACCACGGCTTGCCTACTCATTGTGAGACAGAGCCGATAGATCCGCTAGACGTGAGTGCGGGAGAAATTCCAGGGCGAGGGTGGGAAATAAAGAGAAGACATGAAAGATGGGTGTGCCTGGAATCAAAATGGAGCCTTGAACCTGCCAAGCGAAGGGCAGAGGTTCTCTAAATAGCGTCATTTTGCCAACTTGCCTGAGTCATAGCAGCTTGACACAATGGTCAAATGCAACAATGGGTGACGCCAAACAAGTTACGACTGACTGATGGAGACAAACTCTCAATGCAGTAGAGGCCAAACAAAATTTCGATTGCCTTCCCGTGTCAGAAACTGTGGAGAGCAACAATCTTCAAACAAGGCAAGTTATTGAGATAGCAGGATATTATTGACCGAGAGATATCGATGTTTAGTTAATCCAAGGGGTATAAAAACAGCTTGTGAAGATAGGACCAATGTTCTAAAATGCAATAATCGATGCTAGCACGACCAAAGCTGCGAGCAATAAGCCACCACCGGTGCCCGTGGGCCTTCTTGGGCTCGCAGATGTCCTTGTAGTCGCAGCGCTGCCCGCAGGTGCGGTGTTGGTTGACGAAGGCCTTGTCCCACTCGTGCTCCCGGACCCAGCCGTGTCGATGGCGTGTGAGTGTGTCACCGTTCCCTTGGGAGCCGTGTAGAGCACTGATTGCGTTGCAGCTGTTGCAGCCCCAGTGATCCTCCCTGGGCCTTGGTATGTCGTCGCTGTGAAGTACAAACTGACCGCTGTTTGTCCTACCGCCTGATCGGAGCTGATTGTGTTTCCGGTGGTCGGATACGCAACGGCGACCTGGGCGCTGCTAAAGATGCTGGCAAACTCAGCAGAGGGCGTGGCAGCACCACACAGCTCGCTTGATGCTGTGCTGAGAACCGACTTGTAATAGGCAACGTCGCGTTCGGAGCGGAGGCCGTGGATGAAGAGGCACTGAAGGCAATACGGCCATTCCGCAAAGAAGGAGCCATTGCACATGCCTAAATTGTCAGAAAAGTGCGGGGAGAGCAGCCAGGCAAACTAACATTGTTGGTGTGCTTTCAGAGCCAAGGGGCTCGTTCCGTTGGGAGTGCAGACCGTCTCGATAGTCACAAGCTCCAGGCACGGGGGCACCGTATCGGACGCGCTCTCGACCACGGGATGGCAGACTTCATCTTCGTAGTTGAGTGCTTTAGCGACAAGCGCAAGGTCTAGACCGGGTGCCGAAAGAGCAAGCGGTGCTGCGACGAGACCTAGGACCGCTGGCCCTGGAAAGAACCGCATCGTGTATTAGAAGCCTCGGCTGCCAACAGGAATTCGGCCTGAGCGGAAGAGTTAGACTGAGGATGTCGTTGTAGAATTGCTCGATAAAGCTGGCACCGTGTGGTCCTACTAGTTGCTCCCGATGCGCCGTGAAGAGAATGCTTTGCTAGCTGTGATACATGGCGAGAGAGGGTGTGTGTCTCTATGAAGCGGCTGCGACTCTCTGCAAAGAGGTTCCCCTGGCGGGCCAAGTAATCTGCTTGCTTCGTTTGATGAGAGACGTGTGGTGGCGATGAAAGTCTCCTAGACGGTTGGAAGCGACCGCATCGATATTTGTTGCCCGGAGCAGCCGCCGTGCCTTTCTCCCATACGACAGCTGTTTTCAATTCGCCCGCCTTAACTTATCCGCGACATCGCGCTGCCGTTTCTTGATTGGCAACGGTTGGCGGACAGCAGAGACTGAGGAGAGCATCGAAGGAGCGGTAGCCTTTCGCTTGTCGTTTTTGCCGGCATTGACGTACGCGGAGTCGCGTCTCCCGCCTCAGCAAAAGCGCTCCAATATCGTAGCTTGAATACCGGGCAGATGAGAGCAAGTATTTGGTGCGAAGCCGGCAAGGCCGTGCCGTGCTCGGGTTGAAACAACCGACATGGTGTTTACTTCTCTGGAGACCCAGTCGTCGTCGTCAACTCTTAGCGACACAACCGACACTGGTTCGCCTGCATCCGTGTGGATGGGTTGTCCGGAAAGATCTTGCAGATCTGGGGAATCCTCTTGGCTTCTGGGTGCTGAGCAGCGGTGCACAGCAGGTACGAGCTGGGTAAATGTGAAATGACCCGTCGATCTGGGGCCTCCTTTCTTCCACCAAAGGGAACTGACCGAGACTTGTGCAAAAGCTCACCGGCTCCGCTCAGCCGCTTTCACGTGAACACGGCTTGATCTCTGTGTGCCGTTACCCATCAAGTCGTCGATTGGACTTGATGCTTTGGTTTGCGAGGTCATATCGTAACGCCCGATGCGTGGCGTCAGGGGCAAAACGGAAGGTGACAAAAAAAGGCTATTCCATGTCAGCAATTGCATGCCCACCTAAATCTGACTGCTCAGATGTTACCCTGGTGTTAATATTGATGCGAGTTACCCCTCTTGGGCCGGCTTCACCGAATAGGGGTTGCCCGAGAAGTCATGAACTGGTCGAGTCGTGGGTCCTGGATCAATATCCCATGTTTCTTCCCTTCGTCCCGAGTTGCCAAAGAAAAACCAAAATGCGGAAGCTGTTTCAAGCCATTACACTTTCCCGCTGGCCAGAAAACCTCGGTGGGCTCATGCATCGAATGGAAGGAACAGCCAGTCTTATCTGACATGCTATTCCGTAATCTCTCTGGTCATATGCAACTCGGATGCACCTTCCACAACGACCGTGGTCTGTATTCCAACGGGCGCGCCATGCCTCAGTCCGCAGCTGTCGAGCGCTAATGCAGGCGAGACGACATTCGAGCTGGCCGTTGAGGTGTCAAGCATTCCGCACTCAACGGGAATCGAGATCTTTGAGAGGATGGGCAGCGCATCCAATGCTCATCTCCTAATGGCCACAACCCCTGTCTAGGCCCTTGTCGGGGATCGCACCCGTTGAGGCGTCGCACAGCTTTGTCGTCGCATTGGCGACGGCCTTTTTCACGGGATCCCGTCTCGGCGCTGGCCAGGCTATCGAATCCCCAGCTGAAGGGAGCAAGCGCGCCATCAGCGTGCCCGCAGACTGTCGTCAGCTTCTCGTCGTGCTCATTCTGTCCGGAACACCATACAATCCGAGTCAACACCGACGAGGAACGATTGTGCGATCGATTTAGGCGCTTTGTTTGCTTTATGATGGAGGTGTTGAATTGACCGCGCGCCACAAGCAATCCGCCTAGACTTCATTCATCATGGCTGCCGTCGTCGTCCGGGCACTAGCCGCTGGCTGGCTGTTTGCCAATGCCGCCGCCGCCGTCCACGAGCGATTCCAAGCGATGGAAACAAGTCCCGCGTTGTCGCCTCGCTTTTACAAGGCCGCACCAGCTAGGCCGCTGCTGAGGCGTCAGTCGCAATGTAATTCGGGCAGCCACCCTTGTATGTAGCTGCGTGGCTCGCCATGTGCATTTCGAGATCTCCCAATTAACCGGGCCGCAGGTAACGAGATCGGCCAAGTCGGGAGTACGGCTTGCTGCTCTGATACCCAGTAGTGAGTTGACCGTGTCTCTCTGGATAAGCCAGGATGCTCTGTTGCTTGCTCGTAATGAGGCTTGTCGCTTGTGGATGAGCTGGATGAGACGAGCGTGATATCTCGAGACGAGCAAAGACTGACAGACAATCAGTTGTATCGTGGACCCAGATGACGCGAGCAAACCAGCGTGTTGCCCTATCGGCTCAACTTGCGGTTCACCCTGCGACGACCAAAACTACCAGTGCAATGTCACGTCCACGAGCACGGCGGGCGCTGTGACAACGACAATAGTTCAGGCAGCGTGTTGTCCACGCGTTTGTACTTCAACTTCTCAGTACGGCTGCCCAGCCTCCCTCGGTGGAGGTTGCTGTGGCTATGGGTCAGTCTGTGCCTCGTCGAGCCGGTGTCTTACTACCCAGACTCCATCAACGTCGAGCAGTCCCCTTGTGACCCAGGTCCCGACAGGCTGCACCACAAGCCAGGTGTCATGCGCCGCAAGTCTGGGTGGCGGCTGTTGTGCCTTGACACAAAGCTGCACGCTCATCACTGGACGCGCTCATTGCGCCGAGATCACTACAACTCCGACGGCCAGTGGGGTGGCCAAGGCCGAAGAGCAGGAGGAACTCAGCGCGGGTGTCAAAGCCGGTATCGGTGTAGGCATTGTCTTTGGCTGTGGGCTGATTATCGGTGCGGCAACGTGGTGGTGCCTACGGAGGCGGAAAACAAGACGACAGTCGATGAGCACGCATCGTCCTCGACCACAGGGCGTCATCGGCGCCGTGCTCGGTGGTGGCAGAGACACAACGGACGACAACTCGGAGATGGTATCGCACGGCGGTCAGATGCCCGGCGTGACACAAGATTACTTCGGGCCGGACCCGGTCATCGGGCCTTACTCTGGGTTCCATAGTCCTTCCGGCGGAACCACTCCGGGTGTGGATCGCGACAGGGGTGGAGTCCCACTGATTCCTCACGGGCCGGGTGACATTGCGGTGCCCGTGGAGATCGATTCCTCGACACCGAAATTACCAGATGAACCTGTGAGTTACACCGGCAGCAGGGTGTCAATCCCGCCGCCGGCACCTCCGCCAATACCACCACCATCCCATGACATGACGGGCGGCGTATTCGAGTTGTACGGATCCGATTTCCTGGGTGCGAATATGGGTGCACCATCACCAGTGACCCCGTTGGCACCATCGCCACTTGAGGAAACGCCTCCGTCGGAAGCTGGAAACCAACCAAGATCGCCGAGACACCGATGACCTCGAGCGAATTTCGGCGCGACAAACTGATACGATTTATGACTGGGCGGCGTTTTGGATACTGTATTATACCCACTGGGATGGATGGTTGTTTGAAAACATGCATGGGACAGGAGGTTTTCCTATTTCTGGACGAAAAGCACATGCACCCACCCGTCGGGACAAGAACGACTGGGGGGTTTATTCGTCACGAGAAGTGGCTCCACAGGTAGAAATTCGATATTGAGATTTTCTCAAACTCTTTCCCCCTATCACCGTCTGTTTCTCTCCTGAACTCTTCTCTTGACAAGTTCAACATATCTGATCTGACCAAGGAGAGACGCTTACAAGCGTCGAAAAACGACAAACCCCCAAACGCCATGCCTTCTATACAAAGAACAATGCCTATCCGCTCAAATGCGACAAGCTTTTATCCCCAATCCCCGGGCCCCAGGACTGTTCAAAAAACAGCCGGGGAATGCAAGATACTGGTACAATACTGCAACACGATATTCCCCTTTTCCCAGGAAAAATAGAACGCCACGCCACTGAAGTCTGAAGGAAACAAACAAAAGGAGACCACACAATTCCCCAAATCCAACCCGCCAACAACACCCCCGGAGATTAGTACTGTGATCCTCCTCCGTCCCATCAGCCCAAGAAAAAACACCACCACGCCATTCATTCATTCCCAACAACTAACGCTCAACCAAAGCCACCCCTAAACGACCCAACGACGACGACCAACAACCGCATCAGCTCAAAATCCCCCCAAACGGCTTATACGTATCCAAATCCTTGAGCAACTCGTCCACCACCCCCGGCAAATACCGATCAACATACTGCTTCTTAGCCTCCACACTCCTCGTCGCTCCGCTCTCGCTGTCCGCCCTCTCGCGCCCCTGTTTATCGCTTCGTCCACCGCCACCAAACACCTTGGCCAACTTGCTCGGACTGCGCGCCAACAAGGCCGGTCCGCCGTTGTTACCTGCGTTCGCCTTGGGAATGGACGGCGTCTCAGGCGTCAGGTAGAAATATAGAAACTCAGTCAGACGGAACTTGACCTCACGACTGGTTTCCTCTGTTTTGAAGAGCGATGTGATGGTGAGCAGCCCGTCGAGATCTTCAAAGACGCGCGTATTTTGGGGACAGTCGAGGAGGGCGACGACGAGGGTGATTATTGTGGCAGATTGGATTGCTGGGCAGTTTACGGGTTCGACGAGGTCGAGGAGGAGCTGGATATTGTTAGCCATTGGATTGGATTGGGTTGGTGGTAATGGGAATGGGAAAAGGGGTTGGGAAATGGAGGAGGGAAAACGTACGTTCATGTAAACGTTGCGCGAAAAGAGGACTTTGCTCGGTGGATGCAGCAGTAACACCCCCTGGATCAGGTCCAGGGCGTTGACGATGAGCAGGTCGTATTTGCCGTCGCCGCCGCGCACGACAAGGAAGTCGAGCGTTGCGAGGAGGCGCTGCGCTATGTTCCACTCGAAGCCCTCTTGGAGCTTGAAGAATTCGCGAAAGGCTGGGTCGCTGCCCAGGTCACCGAGGACTTTGCGCGGGGGTGACGAGTCGGAGTCGACGGGCGATTGCTCTTTTTTTCGTGGGCTGCTGGGGCCTGAGAGGCAGATTTGTGCGAGGAGTCCTTCGACTTGTTTGAGGCCTTTGCGGATCTTGATGTGGTCAAATGACGAGAGATTATCGAAGGCGAGGGAGAGGAGCGACTCCATCGTGGCTATGAATGCGGTGTCGCGATGCGACGACGATCGTGGATGGCGTTGTCGCAAGAGCGAATTGGGAGCGCTGGGGATGCGCGCAATGGGCGGGATTCCCGCAGGGAGGATTGCCTGCGTTGCGATCGAAGACTGATGTGCGCTGATGAGGTTGTTGGGGGATTCGGGTCACTTTGTTGCTGTTTGCGATGATGCGGATGGGTCGAACTGCGCAAATGTTTTTGTGGCCAGGAAGTGACGATGCGCGCACAAGGACTAATGCAAATGAAGAATGAATGGAATAGGGAGAAACCGCCTAGACGTATTAATGAAGAGAAAGACCGCTGTTTTAGCCACGGGAAACGAGGTCGTCTTGAGATCTGCCAGCCCGATGTCTGTTTAACTTCTTTCCGTTTCGAGTCCGGTGGTTTTCGGTCCCAACATCCCGGCGGTGCCACAGCAACCGACGCCGACAACACCACCCACCCCGGCCGATAAGTTATGCGATAAGCGTCGTGTGGGGCCGCCGGGTCCATCCCTGTCAGCGCACCGTCGCATTCAAGTCCACGGTTCTGGGCATTCGCCATGCCAGCTCACAGCTCCCCTTGGCTGCTACCAACACGGTGGATTGGTGGACGCAGACGTCGAAACATGCAATCCTCGCGCGGCAAGGGCGATCACTTTCATAATGGAGACCTTCGACCTTAGCAGACGGGTGCATGATAAAGGGCACGACATGCGCTCTGAAACCGGGTGATGGACCCCGTCGTCGCCCTCCGAGTCGACGCCTCTCTCTTTACTCTCATTCCATCAGTCGAGCAAACTTCAAGCCCCTATATCTAGGCCTGCGCCTAGGCAGTACCTGCAGCGTCTCCTGCATTCCCGTGAAGATTGCCATCACACGGATGCGGTGTGAGCTGCTGCACCAGGGTTTTAGACTGTCAAGAGCAGTGGCAGTTTCGTCAAAGCGCGCCTTGCATATATCTTGTCGAGATCCCAGCCGTTGAAGGCGAGCGGGCACTATTGTCTGGCTTTCCCTTCGAAACAGCGCGAGCCAAAGCAAGCTGATACCCGCCAAAGCAAACTTCTTTCGAACCTGTTCTGTGGCTGAAGCTGGCCAAAAGCGCATTTCAGCTTAAAACTTGGGACAGGACGAAACACTAGGTGAGTTGAGGGAAAAAGCCATAGAACGGGCACGGAAGCTTGTTTATATACCTCTCCGCAACCTCCACGGACAATGCTCCTGTTGGGACATCTGAACCTTGCTGGCTGGGGTCCATTGCGATGAAGCTCCCCGCTGACTTGAAGATTCCCCGCCCGTACAACCAAAACCTTGCATCGTCAGTCTGCCTCGAGCTTCAAGGCAACAGGCAGCGGCTCCCAACGGAAAGGATTGGAGGGCCGCGCAATCCTCTTGACTCAATAGGGCTAACTTTTGGGTGAACCTAGCAGCTTGCGTGAGCAGTTGGGCAACAGGGAGCTTTCGCATGTCGTCACGCGCGGCCGAATGTGATCCACCGAAGCTTGAAATACGGACCAGCCCCACCAAGACCTTTCTCATGTTCCTCACCAGGCGCTCCTCCAAGAAGGAACAGTCGGCCGCCATGGCGATGCCTTCGTCATCTACAGATCCCCCCGTCCCCCCAAATCCGGTTCCGATTCTCTTCCAGCAACCCGCAGCGATTCCGCCCCGCACGTCGTCTACCTACTCGGTTCAGAATCAGCCGAACCAAACCCCCGCCAACACACACGGCAGCTCATCCAAAGGTCCCCTCCACTCCGTCCCCGAAGGCAGCTGGATCTCGCGATCAAGCAGCCAACCGCCAGGCCACACGCGACACCGCAGCCGCAAGGCCTCAATCGCGTCGGCAACGAGCACATCCTTCCTCGCCGCGACCATGGCGCCGACCCCGCAACCCCCACCCGACCCCAACCGGTTCGCAACAGAGGACTTCTTCTCCAGCTCGCGAAGAACGTGGTCCGACGAGAAAGAAAAGGTGCTCACCGGGCCCTTTGACTACCTCAACGGGCACCCAGGCAAGGACTTTCGCTCCCAGCTCGTCAAGGCCTTTGACGCCTGGCTCGAAGTGCCCCAAGAAAGCCTCGAAGTCATCACGAAGGTAGTCGGCATGCTGCACACAGCCTCGCTCCTGGTCGACGACGTCGAAGACCACAGCGTTCTCCGCCGGGGGTTTCCTGTCGCCCACGAAATCTTTGGCATCCCACAAACCATCAACTCGTCCAACTACATCTACTTTTGCGCGCTCCAGGAGCTGCAAAAGCTCAAAAACCCCAAAGTCATCACCATCTTCGCCGAAGAGCTGCTCAACCTGCATCGCGGCCAAGGCATGGACCTCTTTTGGCGCGACACGCTCACCTGTCCAACGGAGGACGACTACCTCGAAATGGTCGGCAACAAAACAGGCGGCCTCTTCAGACTCGGCATCAAGCTCATGCAAGCCGAGTCGCGCACCCTCATCGACTGTGTCCCGCTCGTCAACATCATTGGTCTCATCTTCCAAATCGCCGACGACTACCAGAACCTATGGAGCAGACAGTACACAGCCAACAAGGGCATGTGCGAGGATTTGACGGAGGGCAAGTTCAGCTTCCCCGTCATCCACAGCATCCGATCGGACCCGTCGAATCTGCAATTGCTCAACATTTTGCGGCAAAAGACGGAAAGCGAGGAGATCAAGAGGTACGCCGTGGCGTACATGGAAAGTACCGGGAGTTTCGAGTACACGCGCAAGGTCATCGCGGTGCTGATTGAGCGAGCGAGGAAAACTGCGGACGAGATTGATGAAGGGAGGGGTCGAAGCCAGGGTGTGCACAAAATCTTGGATCGCATGGTAATTCAGGAAAACTAAGTCATGATATGGAGAATATGGGACCTTGTACGTCAAAAATCTTGGGTCATCTCAGCGAAGCCATATTGGCAGAAAGAAAGTTTGGCGTTGGCGTTGAAATAATATACCATAGCAATTGGGAGGGTTGAGGATCTGGAATTGACAAGACGGGCTGACAGCCTCATAAAATCTATCAGTACGCAAAGCGAATGGAGTACGGTAGCGTCTGACCTCCTGTTGACACTGCAACTTTTGAAGCAGAACAAGAGTGTTAGCCATCCAGCGCAAAGCAGCGGACCATATAAAGGTCAAGACCTCTCAAGCCACAGCCTCATGTAAGGGTTGCGCTCCACGGGTAGACTAGCTAGATACTACAGAATAGCACTGCAACTCGAGGCTAGAATAGTAGTAATGAGAGCCAAGGGGTAAGGTAGGTGTCATGTGGAAGGGCTTGTATTACAACCACATCCATTCCTACGTTCCGTTCTTTGCACAACAAGCCCCACCATGAAAGAGAGGATACGGCCACCGGCCACCGGCCACCAATCACAACTTACAAGGCTACGATACACACTGATCGTCAACTATAATCAGATCCGAGGCTCAAGAAAATCACACCACCTGGACTTGAGAGATAACACATCGCCAGAGGGCACTTAATCTCAGCCCTAACTACCTAGGTATCTATATCAAACCTCGCCCAAGGGAGGTTGAGGCGGCCATCCATCCGGTCCTAACAGACCACCGCCGCATGTTACACATACAAAACTATACACACAGCTTCCAACCCGAAGCGACAGAATCGAAGAATGACTATATGGAACGCATTTTCCACCGTCGATCTAGCCGGTGATAATGAATGGCTTTTTTTTCCGCAAACATCTCCCTTTGCCCACCCCTCACTACCATTTGCACCCGCCACCCGAGCAGGATTGTAAAATCCCATGATAAAAAAAAGACACAAAACTCCCATCCCAACCCCGGTAGAATGAAGCTCATGTCGTGTGAATGAATGACAAGATCTCAGTGCAAGGAAAAATGATTGGCGTCAGCCAGTTTTGTTTTTGCGCGGGATCTTCACCATCCACACAGAAAAGGCACCTAGAACCCTCTGAAGGGGTCGTCCCTCAAAAACCACTCGTCGAGGTCGTCAGTTCCCCGCGTCCCCTTACTCTGGTAACTATCCCGTTGGCGGCTGCGGCTCGCCCTCCTCCTCATCTCCTTGCTTCTCCTCCGCGCTACCCGACGAAACTCATCCTGTTCATACGGCGTCTCCTCAAAACGGCTAAATGCAAGCGGGCTAATAAACGCTTCCATGCGCACCGTTCCTATGGCGTCGAAGAAGTTGTTCATGACCGGCCCACTAGGCCTGCTCGAGGCTTCCGAGGTGCGGACAGAGCCCGTCGCCCATGTCACACCGCTGGACCCCATTCCGCTCGACGCACCTCCATTGCTGTAAATGTCCGAAGAGCCAGCAGTTCCAACACTATTGCCTGCTGTGCTGTTGGTTGCAGCGTGGTGGTAGCTGCCTGCAGGTCCCGAGAACCCGCGGAACGAGAGAGGCGGCGGCACATGGCCACCAGTGTTACTACGCTTGCGGCCATGGACGAGCGTCTGATTTGCCCGGTCGGTGAATCGGGGGATGAAAGGAGGTTCGGCGGCATCCCGGGACAGGTCACGGGCATGCGTCGGGAGAGTATACGGCTCAGGGAGGTCAGGGAGCGCAGGCTGCCGGTAGCTTGGGATGCTCGGCGGCACACTATCAATCTGTGAAGAAGCCGCACTGATCGGGTCTGACTTAATCACCGGAGCCTTGGACTTGGTGAGACGGATCGAATCTCTAATGCCGTTTCGCCGTACCTTCGTCTTGGGTAGCTCATATGGTTCAGGTGGCGGTTTTGGAGGAGGCGGCGCAACCAAGCTTTCAGGAACGGCTTGTGATGAATGCGCCAAGAAAGACAGCGATGTCAGCCAGATGTAGTGTCGCTCGGCATTGACGGCCGTGAACTTCAGGGCTCTCTGTGGCGTGAGGATCAGGATTGATCGGTTGAACACAGGGCCAGAAACGCCCTTTGGTGGCGGGTTGTCATCCTTGACGTCCAGAACCGACTGAATGGTCAGTTTGCGACCAGCCTTGCCCATCAACGCGCTACCGGAAACTGGCTGCTTGCTGCTCCACAGAATAGCACGTTCATATGGCGCCAGCCAGACCCATCTCTTGTGACGGTCGTTGCTGCTATCATCGCCGCCCTTACCATCGGCAACGCCAAAAGACTTGCGTCTCCGCACGTACTTGAACATCCACTCGCCGACCATTGTCTGCGCGATGGCGTCCACAACACCGGTGGCCTGGTTGGAGCTGCCCAGGGAGTTGACTCCCGTCTCTGCTGTGTTGGCCGTGTTAGTGGAGAGCTGCGGCTGGTGGGTCTTGTACTTTGAGTACGTGTACGAGTCCCTGTTCCGGGGCGTCGTAATATCGTTGGACGGGAGAGGAGGAAGCCCAGGACTCTCAGGGGCCTCTGTGGAGGCGGAGAAGGGAGGCGGGGATCGACTGGCATGTCGGCGGTATCTCTGGTTTCGCGGAAGAGCTGCAGCAGATCGCACCTTGCGGATGCTGTTAGACCGATAGTGACTCCGGCTGCTGCCTCTTCTATGCCAACCACTTCCAGCAGTCGTCGGGCTTGAACGGCCATCACTCGGCGCGCTGGCACTGACAGGAGGTTTCCTTGAGCTAGCACGAGTGGGTATAGGGAACGGTGGTTCCCTGGGGTCTGTCAAGCTGGGGCTTCTAGCCCGCTGGTGGGATGCGATGCCACTCTGGATCATCGCAGCCTTCCGCATGCCACTTGATTTCGAGCCGAGCATTGATGACCGTGCTCCCCGCTTCGAGCCTGACCTGCCGAAGCCTGTCTCACGCACTTCACGAGACTGGTACACGTTCGCCGAGCCGAAGCCTTCAGGTTCATCAAGAACCCTTGACGAGTAACGCCCACCACTCATGCGGTGCGAAGGAAGCTCAACAGAAGCCCCGGTCCCGCCAGAACCACGCTTGGCAGCCCTGCTAGTGCCAGCCTTGCTTGGTCTCGGCGCAGAGAGAGCTGTGCGGTACTCCGAATCGCTCATGTCAGCCTCCAAGAACTCATCAATCTCGTCAGAGCTACCACCGTCAAAGCCCGCAAACAAGCTGCTGATCCGATGGGGCCTCCGCATGGGGGCCTTTTGATTCGACAAGGGGCCATCATCATTGTTGCCTGGATAGGCATCATGAGTGTCTTCATGCACGAGTGAGGCAGGAATGACCGGCGGAGATGACGGAATGTCGGTCAGGCTGCGCTTGGTAGCAAGTCGTCTCGGGTTCCGTGGCGGGACATTCCCTGGGATAGGCGTAAACTGCCTTGAATCTTCCGAGAATGTCTCCACCGGTGTCATCGCAGGAGAATTGGGTCTCGAGGTGATGGCGGAGGGATGAAGATGGGCTGGCAACTTATCCAAAACACGCTTGTCCACTCGAATCTCCTCGGTTTGCACCGAGGCAGACTGGTAAGGGACACTGGCGAGAATCGACACCTGGCAGCCGAAATCCTTAGTAAGCTGGGGAAGGCGAGGCTCTCGCGGTGTTGTCGGGCGACTTGTCGGAGGAATGATGCTGATACTGGGGATCGGTGGCATCGGTGGCAGGACAAAGGACGGCTGGAGAGGTGGCGGGATGTCGGTTTGTGTTGAAGATGTGACCATGATTGGGCATTCAGGCTTTGGTGTCGGCGGCAACTCTTGAACCGGTGATTTGGGGGTTTTCGGAGGGCTGAGGGGCTCCTCCACCGTCTGCGAAGACCCATTCACCATGAGGCTGCCAACTGCTGGAGGCTTGATCGTCAATGGCTGCCCAATGTGTACCCGCTTCCTTCTCTGGTTGGCTTCAATCTCCGGATCACGAGGTGGACTGTCTATGTCATAGAGCCTTGAGATCAAATTCGGTTCAGGAGTCGAGGGTTTGACTGGGACGATCTTTGGAGATGGTGGCGGCGAAAACTGGATTCCGGTATCGACATATTCGGGCTTGGGCGCTGGAACTTGGCTGTCATAGTTCTCGTCATCTTCCTTAATGACACCGTCCTCTAGCATTCCCAGCGCTGAATGGTTGAGGTGAAGTCTGCGAGCCACGCTGCCAGATCTCATGAGGCTGTCGTTGCTTTGTCGCCGCATGTGCGACCTGGTGAGGAGACTGTCACGGCTCATATTCCGCATGTGTCCAGCGTGGCCACCATTGGACAAGACACTTTGCCGACCGCCATAATCGCTCTCGTCATCGTAGCCATCATCGAAACCACCCAGTTCATCAGCAAGTGAATGCCCGTTCTGGTTGGCGCCGTTGATGACCGAGAACCGAATGCTATTGGTCATGCTCATCGTTCGGACGCTTGCCGCATCGTTCTCTTTGGCGCTCTCCTCAACCTCACTCTCAGGCCCATCCTGAATGCCGGCGGCCTGGGCGGCCTGATAAGCGGCGACTTCATCGAGAACCGCCTTCAATCGAGTTTCGGCGACATGGACTCTGCGTTCATACTTTCGCTTTTCCTCCTCCCATTCATCCTTCTCCTTGGCCCATTGATGATGTACCCGCTCCGAGTCCTCTTCCTGGCTTCTGAGTTTCTTCTGCGAGGCTTCCAACCGTCTCCTAGTTTCGGTAACAGACTCAACAGCATCATCACGTTCCCGCGCCAATTCTCCGAGCGCCGAAGATGTGCCACCCTCCAACAACGCCAGCTGGCGCTTCAAGGATCGACTCTCTTTTGTTGTATCCACCAAAGTTTCTTGCAGCGCCTCAGTCTCCTCGCGAGAAGCATGCAAGGACGTCTCAAGACTCTCGATGATCTTGAGTTTTTCTTCCTGGTCACGCCTCAGGGCCAGTATCTCTGAAACCAGGTTCGCATGGAGCGTGGGAGTGAATCGCCGCGGATCCAGGATGCTGATAGTCTCATCGTGGGTGATATCCTTGGACGACCTTTTCGATCCTTTCTCACTCCTGTCCCTTGGTAACGGTGGTGGGGAAGAGCTTTTACCGGACTTCCCTGGCGGGGTAACTGAGCGTCTCGACTTCCGCGAGCTTCGTGACACATTTCGGGACGGGGTTCGATATGGTGTATCGGCAGGTGTCGGCAAGGACCCCCGCGGTCCCGGAGACTCATCATCAGTCTCCCACACAGCCATCTTGAAGATGCGAGCGCGCGTCTGCCTTGGCCAGGTAAAACTTCCGTCTCAAGCTAGGCAGTTAGAGCTTTGGCGTCATTTCTGGAGGCTGAAGCCGGGTGGCGGTCGGCTCAACAGCAAATCGAGGTCGCAAAATGTTCTGAAATATCACAATCGGAAAATGAAACGACGCAAACTGCTCGGGCTACCGACTCGTATCGAGGCTCGAACTACTAGACGATAACCATGTTAGCGAATCTCGGTCGAGTTTCCCATGCTGTGCTGCATGAAATTCCGAGCGAAAGAGACGTGCAACAGAACACGGCATACAAAATGATGCTGTCCGGAATCACGACATCGACGATCGAGGGGGAATTGAGATTGGGGCGCTGAACCAAAGATAATAGCTTCCTGAAGCCACAGGTTTGCAACCTATGCCAGCCAGAAAGCAATTGATCAATCAGGAGGGGAGTGCCTCGCCCTTTACCACTCGGAGGTTATAGCATGTGTGTTAAGAACCAACCACCCCTTTCAAAGGCTTAACGCGGGAGAATAATGCCTTAGAGACGCACGTATAGGGAGAAAATCCCGGTCGACGTAGAGTGATCGCTCACTTACACTAAAACACAGGCGCAATAACAAAAAAGACTCGGGGTATCAGGACGATGACGCTTGGCAAATAGAAATGCTCGGTCAAAACAACGACGTTCGTAGCCGCGGCGAGGTTCTAGGTCGGCATGCTCGCCAGGTGCTGGGTCTTCCCGGGGGTGCTGCAAGACGGAACCTTGAAGAATGCGTGGGTTGAAACGTGCGGCCTCTGGGAAAGTACCGAAGAAACCTCGGCGAGAAGTCGAGGAGAGGCAGACCCGCGAGCTGTCAAAACTCGAGCACGAGACTTTGCTGTGGTGGTGAAATCATGACTGTCAGCGGTGGTGTCCGTCTTGTCTGGGGCGAGACAAGGTTGCGCCTTGCGGGTTGGCCCACCGCGATGATGCAGATGTAGGCCGAGTCCGAGAAGCTTAAGAAGGAGCTTAAACGTACCAGAGGCGCGAGCAGGCTGGAGCTCCGTGTGGAGAGCTCGCGATGAGTTCTTCAACAAATGCAATGGAAAGCGCCGAAAGCGTACCGAAATGCGTACCGAAATCCAGAAGACGTGGGGTACCGAAGCGAAAACCAAAAGAAGCAGTGGAACAGACACAGGACTAGGCGCGGGTTTCGTGCAACCACATCAGGACTCACGCTTTGTGAAAGAGAGAACGAACAGCAAAGCAAATGGCGATGTCTCGAAGGCGAGACTCTGAAGCTAACGGAAGAACAATGGGTGCAATTGCTCCATCAGCCGACTGATGAAGATGGCACTCGCGGTGGTCAGAGCAGACCCGGGCGAGTTATGTACGATCCACTTTTCCCTCGACACGAGCCAGCATCAAATGGACGAAATGGGCCAGCCAAGAAGGAGCATTGGCCGAGTGCTCGACGGCAAGCAGGCAAGTGTGGACCCTGGCTGCAGACGGACAGAAGTTAAGGAAGGATGAACTGGTACTTTTGGTGGTACTCGCGCGCTGTCTCCACCGCTGCCGAGAGGCTTCCACTGCGGCTCGAGATTGGTTGCACGACGTCCCGTCTGTGCATGCTTCTCTCAACCTTCGCCCGCGCTTCTTTCTTCTTTCTGTCTCGCACCGGCAGCAGGTACAGATACAACAGCAGCCAACAGCACCAGCAGCTCCCCCAGCACCATTGGCCTGAGGCCCTGGACCGTGACTGCCTCAAAACCGCCTAGCGACGAAATAAGCCTGGCTGGCAGGCGGGTCTCTCGCCCAAAGACTCGGATCCCGGGAGGATGGCTTGAGGAGCGACGCGGCTGTGCTGAGCACCTCGACGCCGTGTTTCGTGTTAAAGTTGGCCCGATGCCCATTCTTCAGTCCTCAAAAACGGGAAGGACCCTCCCGAGCCCGCGCGCCGGAGCGACGCCAGGTCAACTGGAAGTGCAGTGGATGTCTCAAACCCAAAAAGACAGACTCCAGCATCGCCGCGTGCGTCCGGGGAGTCCGTCTTGCCATGCTTGGAGCGCGCAAAAAGGATCTAGGCAAGTGTCACTTTGGTTGATTCCCTCATCACAATGCACAGCGCACCGCAGGAATAAAATTTCGGGGAATGCTACCTGGACCTGCAACGCTGTCACCGATTGAAGGGGCCTGGTAGGGGCAATGGGGCCCTTGAGGGGACAACGGCACTCCAGAGCCAAGCACATGCCATTGGACTTGATAGGAAGCGAGACCCCGGAGGCCGAACGCCACTAAGCCTCTCTGGTATCAGTCTGGTGTGATCAGATACGCGCAGCGAATAGGAAGCCCAGCCAGCGGGATGCAAATTTCCTTCTTGTGATGGCCGCCGCCGATCGCCCACGATTCTGGGCCACGACAGTGAGCGGCCTGCTGGAGCCCGGTGTTTCCGCGCTGCCAGAATCCTCCAGGCCGTCCGCAGCTGGCCAACTAGCCTGAAGGACGTGCTCTCTCAGCGAGTCGTTGATGTTGCTTCAGTGGTATCCTCGCAGTCGACCGATGATTCGGAGGGAGGATGCTGCGGTCGATCCAATCGGCCTCGCGGCGCGCCAGTTAGCTCCAGATTGACGAGATGTTGCGGTTGCATCCTGGGGAATAGCCGCGGGAGTTGATTGCCCCCTCTCATCACGCCAAAATGCTCGCTTCCACAGAGCTTTCAGGTTCAGCGTTGCTCACAACGGAACCACCTCATTACGCCCCGAAATCGTTGACCAGCACCTTATCGCCGCAAAAGCGTCCCACGCAGCTAACCGAAAGGGCAGCCTTGGCATCGATACAGAACGGGGGGGACCCGTGCGACCCCTCAAGCAGCCAGTGGGTGTGCCGTGGCCAGCGAGGACTAGACAGCGACGGGAGCGGAGCCCTGGCCTCAGGTTCCTACGCGTCCCTCAGACTCCCCACGACAAGATGCTGCCGCTATCCGCGGCCCACCGAGATGCAGTCCCGCCTGCGAGTAACTGGTCACGGATCGTCTTGGGAACCTTGGTTGTGTGCTGCCGACAGGTGACGAGTGAGGATCGTCGCCAATGCTTCGTGGAGTTTTTGACATCAAAATTGAAGACGATGTCTCAACATGGAAGATTTCCTCTCGAAAATATTCGGAGCCACCCCGGGCTTGAAGGCGTGACCAAAACGGTTGACCCCTTTTCTGGGGAAGCCATGCTACAAGCCACACCTTCCCTCTTTGGACACTCTGCTCAGCAAGGACAATCGTGTTTCCGACAAACACAGGCCACAAGCCCCAACTTGCCGCGTACCCAGACAGTCACGGGACGTTGACATCCAGAGGGTCTGGGGAGTCTCAGCCGGAGATTTTTCTCGACGGGGAAAGCTGGGCTTAGAATGCGGCATATGCTTGAGGTTGTCACGTTTGCCCTTTATGCCGAACGTCATACACACGCCAGCTGGATCATGCCGTCGTCGCTAAAGGAAGGAAAAGAAGCCACCCGGGCCTAGATGAAACCCGAAAAAAGAAATTCACTTGCACCACAGCCAGCCCTTTGCCCCAGAAGGCTCGAATTGACCTCACCCGCGAGCCCGTTGGGACCGCAACAGGCCACACACGCTTCCCACAAGCTGGCCCCTGCTGCTCACTCGCGACGGCCCCGGCCAGCCCTTGGACGCGTTTCCCCGTTGGCCGTTGGACTGGGTCCACTGTTCATCGGTGCCATTGGCCAATCACAGCTGACTATTTAATGGCGGGGGCTCACGGTGGCGGTCCCCCACGGTCCCCAGACGGAGGACGAGGCCGTTGCGGACGATTGGGTGGATGAGATGGGTTGAACAACAACGGGCTAATAGAGACGGACAAGATGCATGCCGTCTAGTGAGTTTCTGCATATCCAGACGCCAAAACTTTCTCGCAACCCGCATTTGCGACCAGCGACGAGATTGGACTCTTGCTCCGGGCCGGTCAAAGTCCGGGGCAGTGAAAAAAAAAGCAAAAGCAAGGCAGACCATGAAGCACGCCGGCCCACCCGGCCTGGGCTATCGAATGGCCTAGTCGAAATGCAACCTCGCCTGCACTGCAGTCCCATCACCCAGCAGGATCATCAGAGCGTGCATGTTTCCTGCAAAGGGACCCTGGGATGCATGGGAGCTGTGGGATTGCGGGAAACAAAGAAGGGCCACGCAGAAAAACAGACACGACAAGCAACGGAGTGCGTAGGCGTATGCACAAAATCAATTTGGCGAGCGCGCCAGGGGAGGGGCCCTCGTCAGGGCGGGAAGCACAAGCCTTTTTTTTTTTCGTCACGTACAGAGAGCATTCGGCACCGCACTTGCATTCGATAGATTGTTGTTTGCTGCTTGCTGCAAAAGGATGACGGGTGACGAGATGGATTGTGAAACGGGGCCTAATCTGGTGGGTAAAATTGGAGGGGAGAGCCGCAACCACAGGTTTCCTGGGTCGGTGATCTGCGTTGCACGTTTCCGTTGCTTGCCGTCCGTCTCTCGGTTCGGTGTGGCGTCGGTGTGAAGGGGTGGGTCCGCGATTCGATGTTTGACCCCCCTTTTTTTTCCTGTTGGCAACGACAAATCAAACTGGCGACATTATGTCCGTTCTAATGATGGTGCCGTACCCCAACGCTAACGCCATGAGGAACCAGTCAGGAACAAAGGCTTTTCAGAGGATCGCGGGGACCCAACGGCTTGCTGGCTGACGAAGATGATCAACGATCTCGCTTGTTTTTGTCACAGCGAATGTTTGCCTGGAAAAGGAATGAGGCTTTGCCGTTGGCAAAGAACCCCTGAACTAACGGTTCACCCGCCCGGTCCGGTCCTTGGCCTTTTTTGGCTCGTTTCGTTTCGCGGCTTGCCCAGCGGCACCCAAGTATCGAACTCGGGCGTAGCGACGGCTTGCACAGACGGACGGAATCTCAGCTCTCTTCTGTATCCGTGTGTGGATGTGTGTTCCCGGTGTCCGGAATCACCTTGCCGGAGGGAGCGAGATACCAGATCTAGCACTGCGGGATCCCGTCCTGCGGAATACTGTGTCTTGTTTCCGGATTTCAGGTTTGTGACCGGTGTGACGATGATGGGACATGCTCGACCGAGGAAAGGGGATACTTGTCAAGCGACTCGTACCACTGTACAACGGAGCCGATCTGGACAGAGGAAAATTCGGAGAAATCGTTAGCGAGGCGAGACGAGACAAGACGACGACCCGTTTGTCACCCGCCCGTTTGCACGGACAAGAACAAGCGCACTTGTCTTTGGTTGAAACGGTTCGGCTGGGTATAGAACGAATCTGAGAAATGGGGCGCCTTACCAGGAATGCCCATGAACCGACAAAGGTTGAGAGTGTCAACGCGTATTCGACGGATGGATCAGAGGCTGCAAAGCCCAGCGCGCCGCACAGGGTGAAGCCAATGGCGCCGATCAGGTTCCAGAAGCCGACGTGCCACCCTAGGAGGGAGGGGGCAGGGAGGTACCATTTTGTTTGGACTTCGAGCATGAAGAGCAAAGAGGAGATGATGCTGATCTTGTCAGTTGGTGGCGAGGCTTGAGGGGAGTTGGGTGAAAGGTTCGTGTGAAAGGGGCTGGGGGGAAGGAGATTTTGGGCAAGAGGGCCACTTTGCCCTTGGGGGTGAGTGTTCCTTCTGCCTGAAGTGAGGACAACACGTTTCTCGTGTGCTGAGAAGATTGTCAAACACCCCCTTACTGGACTGGGATGAGTGTTGAAGCTAATCGCTTCGAAGAGGAGAGACCAGGACACCACACGTATCATAAGCAGACAGGTGGACCACTGGACCCCGACAAAGCATCGCAGACAGGTCTCTCCGCTACCCAGCTGGGGATGGCCATCACGCCTAGTGCCCTTTGTCTTCGAGGATGCTAATCAAGAACGACAGAACTTACAATCCAGTGCCTCCAACAACCTGGGGCAACCAGTAGGCCCCGTTCAACGCCGGGGTCGACAGTGCGCTGTTGATGGGCTCCAGGGCTGTAAAGCCCGAGATCCAGAAGATGGTGGCGCCCACTGTCTGTGAGAGACATGCGTGGAAGGCAATCTCTCGGAGGTAGTGCGTCTTCAACTCGTACCAAGTTGGCCACCACGACCAACGTCGGGGTGATAGCTTTGACTTGGGGTTTGGTTTGTGGCTGGGTGAGCTGGCGGGCGTGTCAAAGTCGGCCGTGCCGTTGACCTGAGGTACTGTCAACGCTGCTGTGAGCTCTCCCGGGGCAACGGTGGCGTTGTGGCGTAGCCAGGAGCGTTTGTTGCAGTGGTGGTGACGACACGAGTTGGGTGTGGCATGGAGGCGAAGGCTGTGGTCCTCGAGTGCGGATTCAAGGGCCCAGCCGAAGCAGTCGGTTCCTGAGGGTGTTAGCTTGTTTCCAGCGACGAGCTCTCAACAAGTGGTAGGGAGGCGACCTACTGTTCTCATTCACAGCCTCCAGCATCAGCAGTATGGACCCAATTTCGAAAATGGTGGCACCGATGATGGCCGTCCAGCCTCCCCACGTGTCTGATTCGCCGGGGAACTCACTCGATGGAGCAGCGAGGGGGTACCAGACGAAGAAGCCGTTGATCACCCATACCACGGATCCTGTCGGTGTCAGCTGTTCTCATCCCCTAAACACCGTGCAGTTGATGCAACAAACTCACCCAGGGTAAACACGGTCGCAACGTCATAGCTAACATCCCACACGGGATACCGCGTAAGCAGCTTTGCAACTCCCCTCGCTATCTCGGGGAAGCTGTTTGTCGGTCGATGTCGTTTCTCATCCAATCCGCCACGTGTAATGACAGCAGCATGCCGCCCCTTTCTGTTGTCACGACTCCGCCAAACATGGTAGGCCACTTCAGCTGTAGGCTTTTCACCCGTCACTGGCCCAGGCGGGGGGGGAGGTGATATGGCATGGTATTTAGTCGTGGGGTTTAGAAACGCCAATGCCCCAGACGTAAAGACGGGTTTGGAATGTGAGTTGGAGAGTGTCATGTTTTGTCTTCGTCGAGGTGTATTTCAATATCTTTTAGTAAAGGATCCTTTTGGTAAACGGTTCATCTGTTGTTGGGTTCATCACAATTAAATGGTTACATCATTGGGTCCTTTGTCAGTGCCCTGCAGCGCCTTGTCAGCGAACACACACTTGCTTGGATGTGGTGGAATGGAATGTCCCGACGTCAATTGCCACATGCCAAATGTCGGCCCGGGGGCCGGCCGGGGTAAAGCTCGTCACGGGTCTTCCGGGCCCACTTGCAGCTTTCCTGTTCGTTCGGCCATGAGGGATGCGATGCGATGCGATTGCACCATCGGTGTGATGGTTGACATTGATTCGGTGATGGTTTTGGTATCAGCATTCTGATCATGTCCTTCCGTCTCATCATACCGTTTTATGGTCTTGTTTCATCGCACTCTCATCACCAACACTCCGTTTCATCTCCCTCATAACTCCTCACTCCATCCCATCATCACCACCTTTCCATCCGCCAATTACCATCTTCCCCTCTCTGCCATCTCACCCGTGTATTTCCCTCTTCCATCTCACCCCTTATATCATCCCATTTACCGTTCTGTGGAATTAATCCCTTTCGTCCCATTGCCACCTGCCATCTCTTTCATTCTATCCCATTCCACCTCCTTGTTCTCAACCGAACGAATCCCAACACATCAAAATGGCACTACGAGTAAAAGCTCTAACCTTCGACATCTTCGGCACAACGGTGAATTGGCGCTCTTCCATAAACACGGCCTTGACAAAGTCCTTATCCTCCATACCAGGAACCGAGCACCTGGATATCCACAAATTTGCCCAAGAATGGCGGGATTCATACATCCAGTTTACGAGGGGGTTTGTCCCGGGTGTGACCGAGTACAAGTCGATTGATGAGCATCATTTGGAGAGTTTGGAGGCGTTACTGCGGAGGTATGAGGTGAGCTTGGGGGAGGGGGAGGGGGAGGGGGAGGTGGAGAGGCTGAGTAGGGAATGGCGTACGTTTTTTTCTCTCTTCCCTTTCACTGTTTGGCCTTTATTATTCCTTGTTTCGGTTGTTTGGGTTTGGGGTTGGGGTTTGAAGGGAGGAGGGATGGATGGACGGATGGATGGATGGTTTGAATATGAAGAACGGGTACCTAATGGAGGAAATGACGACGGAGCTCAATGGTCGGGGGGATGCTATGTAGATGTCTTCTTACATGGAATACTGGGTTTACGAAGTAGGTATGAAGCTATCGGTTTACGAAGTAGTGGGTTTACGATATAGGCTACAGGGTTTGTTGTTTTAGGAATGTAAGGGGCAACGAGAGGAGGTGAAGAGGGAGGGTTGGAGTTTACCGGCTTGGATAACTTCTATTTTGGGGCTTGAGACAATTGTTTCGGAAGCGGTCGAGCCGTCCTGTACGGGCGACTGCTGGGCTTGTGTTTGGAGGATTATGTTTTCTCCGATTCTTTTATCCCGGTGTTTCTTTTTTTCTTTTTTTTCTTTCTTTTACACAGCATAGCAGTGCCCCATACGTCGAGTTGATGGGCATTGATACTAACACATCCAGACAACCTCGAGCCTTGGGCCGACACAGTCAAGGGCATCGAGAGACTGAATACGAAATACACCACGGCCATGCTGTCGAATGGAAACATCGAGCTTCTGGATGACCTGGAGGAGTTTGGAAAGCTAGGATTCAAGGAGAGGATATCTGCCGGCGAGTTTGGAGCGTGTAAGTTGCTGTGGTTATCCCCCTTGTCAAGTCTTGGTGTTTTATTCAAGATGAACATCAGGCATCTCTCCGTGAGCAGATGCTGACATGGCAGACAAACCGTGGGAGGGTGTTTACAGGGGAGCATGCAAAAGGCTTGGTGTGAAAGAGGAGGAGACGGCCATGGTGGCAGCTCACTTGGGTGATCTGGAGGCTGCCGTGAGTTTATCCCAGGACATTATGAGACGATGTTGATAGCAACAGAGAAAGCTGGGCATGCGAACCATCTTTGTCCAAAGACCCGGCGAGGAGAACTTGACCGAGGAGAGAGTCGCAGAAGCAAAGAAGTGGGTGGACATCTGGATTAGCGAAGACGAGGGCGGATTCGAGGAGCTGGCAACAAGACTGGGCGTGTAGTTTGACCACTGTTTGAGATGAAGCTGTGATCTCAGGGTGATCTGATATCGTGTTGCTCCAACGGGACTCATCAAATGGCTTAGATGAGAACACCAGGGACGTCACTCAACTTGCGAGTGCTGCGAGGCTCGCCCGGGCCTTATGCTGAGACCAACCTTGGGTTTGCGGACCACAGGGCTGATCATGTCCACCCCATGGGCCGTCGTGTGGAGACGGACGGGTGGCGCTTAACTCCTCGTATATGGCGCGACAGCTACAAAGGGAAGCTGCTTTGTTTCGACGATTGTTCATGCGCGCCGACAGTGTTGTGTTCCAGTGATGAAGACAAGAGGTCCAATGTGCGGCACAAACACTTGGCTGCTGCCAGCACAGAGCACAATAAGACTCGAGAGCGACATGATCGCTGACCAAATTCGGGTTGGCCGGACGCAGTTGCCAACACAAACCCCGCCAACGATAAAACATGACGACGGGGCTGAGTGAGGCAGAGTTCGGCGACGCCTTCAGCCATCCCCAAGTGGTCGGTGACTGGCCAAGTCGGGAGCCGGGAGTCGCGACGTCGTCAGCGGCACGCCGCGGAACCAGCAACGCCAAACTGTGGTTTCCTGGTCGAACAGGCCTCACAACTGTTTTAGCTAGCCGTGCCCAGCTGCCCGTTCGTCCACGTCTGACAAATCTGTCAAGAGTGCAGCACCCAGCAGTCTGCATTGCGGCTTGGTGTAACGCCAGGTCGACGCTGTTGCCAAAATGCCAATCCCGCGACCGCCTGGATGCTCCCAGCTTCCCCGGATCTTGCCGGCCCAGGCGGTCTGGGAGGTTGGATGCTGCTTGCTGTCGCTATCAGGGGGCTGGGCACGAGACAGCAAACAAGCGAGAGGCCGTCGTGGTGGACGCAAATGCCAAGCTGCGGTCTGGACGTTGCCGTTCCATTTTTTTTTTTTGTTGTTTTTCCTTTTTTCCATCAAAGTCAGGCGGGGCCGCAACCTCTTTGTCCAAGGCCCATGTTTGTGCTGACCAGGACCGAGCCTGCCAAATCAGGCAGCCTGGCCAGGCGAGATGCAGCAGAGCATATGCTTGTAGGCTTGCTAGAATAAAGCGATTAAAATCGGTTGCGCGCTTGGCTTTGCAGCGTCAAAAAATGCAGTGCTGTGTCGTCGAGCCACTTTCTTCCGCCACCTATCAAAGCCGGTCGCTATCTCGCAACCCGCGCACATACCACCTCTGGACAGAGACCCTGAACTCACTTGCAGCACCGCACCCTGCTCCCCCGGCAGCCAAGCACTCTGCCTCCCCCAAAAGCTTAGGCACACCAAAGCCGCCCGCCTGCGTGCTCCACCGCCCTCAACGTTTGGTGGCCTGCCAACTCTCCGAGTGCTGTCCTCGCTGGCTGCTGTCACCATTCCATTCCCAATCCCATTTTCCTTTTCCATCGACTACCCGTTCGGCACCGTCTCGCAGAAATTGAATTTTTTTTTCGTCTCCCTTCCTTTCTCCTTTGCCATCCGTCTCTCGCTGCGCCTGCCCGACTATTCTTGCTGCCTTTCCCCGCCCACAACCCAAGCTAGCGAGACAAGCTAGACCTGGGCACACACAGCCGTCGTCGGGTGCGGTGATTCGATCGACCGCCCCTCATTCCAAGGAGGAGGCCCCAAGCTCGGTGCCGCTCTCCAATCTTCCCCCGACAGAACAGCACCACCACCAGCACCAGCACCACCACGATCCCGTGCAAAAAACACTCGGTGAAGCCCCACGGCGACGACAGCAATCATGGCGGGCAAAATGGTCTTGTACAAACTGGTGGTGCTCGGGGATGGCGGTGTGGGAAAGACGGCCCTGACAATCCAGCTGTGCCTGCAACATTTCGTCGAGACGGTACGTGACTGCCTCTGCTTTTCCTGGTGGTGGGGGCGATAAGAGGAAAGACCTGCAAAGAATCATGTCGCATGGCCCGACTGTGCGTGCACACGACGTTTGCTAACGCAGCCCTGACAGTACGACCCGACGATTGAGGACTCGTACCGGAAGCAGGCCGTCATCGACGACCAGGCGTGCATGCTCGAGGTGCTCGACACGGCCGGACAGGAGGAGTACACGGCCCTGCGCGACCAGTGGATCCGAGACGGCGAGGGCTTCATTTTAGTCTATAGTGTGTCGTCGCGCTCGTCATTTTCGCGCATCAAGCGCTTCCACCACCAGATCCAGCGGGTCAAGGAGTCGACGGCCTCGTCGCCGTCGTATCCGGGATCGCCCATCGCCGCCATCAACTCGACGGCGCCCGTGCCGATAATGCTGGTGGGGAACAAGAGCGACCGAGTATCGGACCGGGAGGTTTCCACCCAGGAGGGGCACGCCCTCGCCCGCGAGCTGGGCTGCGAGTTTGTCGAGGCGTCGGCCAAGAACTGTATCAATGTCGAAAAGGCCTTTTACGATGTCGTGCGCATCCTGCGGAGGCAACGCCAGCAGGCCGCCTCGCCGCTATCGCCCGCGAGCAGCGGCAAGCACGAGAGGTCGAGGGGGGAGCCCAGCTCCCAGGGCAAGGAGGGTCGGTACCGACGCCAACAGGGCGAACGCAAGAGCCGATGCGTCGTATTATGAGCAACGAACACGATTGAACCCCGGTGATGATAGCTCCCCCTTTCCCAACGGGTCATCGGCTTTGTCCGTCACGTCGGAGGCCATCTCCGTTGGGACTCTCTGACACACCCCGACTGAACCCCACGTTGATTCGATTTCCTGCTCATATTCCCCCCATCTACTTTGCAAACCACACACACCACGAACCACGCACCATCCTCATCAGACATGTCCCGACGTGTCTCCCACAACCGGCGAATGGCGTCACGAACACCAAAAGAAGGCATCATTTGGGGCGCAAATATCCGACTCTTTTATTCTATTCCTGTCTTGATTTCACAAGCGGGCGAGACGATTCGACCTGCAGGAGGGAAGAGGACGGCTGACCGTGGTTTCACATGTCGAAACTACTCCAGGGACTGTGATATTTTGTGTTTTTCTAACTTTATCCACGAGGTGGATTCTGGGAACACACAGCTACATCACGCATCACATCACATCACGCACACACTACTTGACGGATGACTACGAAGGAAATGATGATTTGGGTTTGAAAGATAGCATGCTGAACTGACGGAGAAGAAGATTAAGAGAGAAGAAGAAAGAGAAGAGGGGCGGGGGAAATCTTTTTTTGGTTGGAAAGGCGCATGGGTTACCCGTTTACTTTGAAGTAGATCATGGCAGCGTCTTTTTTGTGTTTTTCCGTCAGAATCTGTGCCTTGCAAGTGATGATGACATTAATGAGAGGGCGTGAGATGAGAAGACGGAATAAAACCTTGTGTTGGTGATACAGAGTCGAGCCGAAGGGTGCAAAAAAAAAAAACACGATTTAGAGGTTGCCACTAGACTGAAAATGACAAAGTTGGAGCCCCGTGTAGGTACGGTGATGGACAACGCATACATGATGCACAAGGCTGCGGTATTTGGTCTGATGAGGAATAGCTAGGCGAGGTTTTCTCTCTTTTTTACGTGCCAACTTGCTAGCACTGACATGTACCGTGTTGCAGCGGCCCCGGTGGGATTCAGTATGCGGGGCGGGCGAGGAGAGAGCATTGCAGAGCAAAGGGGATGGAAACGCTCGGATGGCGGGGCACATTTTTGTCTAACCCGCCAAGCATTCTACATCTATCCAACGCGCATCCTACAGCGTGCGCATCCCACCTTGTCGTTGAACGATTGTAGGGTTGAGAGTTCGATTGTGGTGTCGGGGACCGGGACAGAAACCGGCACAGGGCCGGGTGAAAAACCGGATGGCGGATAGACGGGTGGAATGGGCCTGCCGGCTGTTTTTTTTGTGTGCGCGTGTCTGGTGCGTGTGCCCAGTGTGTGTATGTGTGTCTGGTTTTTTTTTCTCCGTGGTGCACACGCTTTTAGTCGATTTCAGAAGCTGGGTTCGGATAGCGGGAAGATGTGACGGACGAAGATGGGAGAAGCGAACGGGTGGCGGATGGTGCGAGAACACGCGAACGGACGGACAAACTAGCGGCGGATGGATGAAGCGAACATATGGTGAAGCGAAGACGAGCAAGAAGCGAATTCCTCTTCGGCCCGTTTTTTTTTTTTTTCTCTTCGTCTGTTGGTCAAAGAGACGTCGCAAAAGGGGATGACGAAGAGGGAAAATGGCGTTGGAGTTTGGACCCCAAGTTTGAGCTTTCTCCCACATGAAGCAGATATTGACTTTTAACCGCCCGGGAGGGATCACCCAATGCATCGTAGATCATTGCTTGGAAGCTAAAGTAATTGGAATTATTTTGTCATGGGATCATGATACAAAAAGAGTTTACGGGTTTACATCGTCCCCTCTTTTTTTTTTTGCTTGCTTGGTTGCTTCACTGTGTGGACTTACTGCCGGCCGGATGGCGTCCCCGGTGTGTTCCCGCCCCCCCCCCCCCAGCAGTTCGAGGAAGTGAGGATAAGTGGACATGCAAAGCCCAACAACTCCCGGTCGAGTTCAAGTCTGTGCGCGCGTGAGACCGGTCAACTTACTGGTTTGGAGATGGATTATCGGCTAAAGAGAGACAGGAAAGGGTGTGTAGGTTTCGGCATTGGGTTGGAAATACCGCATCTCCTACATCCTACCAGCGATTCGATTCTCCGTTGTTGATACCCCGACCTGGAGTTTTGGAAGTGTACAAACCAGGAGAAGGTAGACCACCGGGAGGATCATCCCGCCGTTTCGACTTCGATCTCGTCGTCTCATAAACCCCATCTCCCACACGTGCGTCTATCTTCTCGATAGCATCGGTGACCCAACTCGTCCACCGAGACTGTTTTACTACCCATTATCGAGTCACCGCCGGTCTCATCTCACGGTGATGTGATATCTCGGCCCGGGCCCACGATTTCCGGTCGTGGCCTGCAGATACCCCACGTGCCTTCCTGCGTAGGGAACCTTGAGGGACCTGGGAGAAAACCCCCACGTGGGACACCCCTGGTCACTGCGAGATTCCACTAAGGCGTTTGGTTTCATTCACTGATCCAATCCAGTGGAGGTGAACAGTCTCCCTGGGCTGTTGAGATTGCAGTTTGTGGGGGATGGGATGGATGGCAAAGAAGCGGTGGGCGATGCAGCCGCAGGACGGACGGACAACGATTCGGGAGCTGCACTGCGACGTCTCGTTAGATGACGGCAGACCGATAGACTCGGTTGGAGAGCCCTATGCGGGAGGGTGGTAATGCGTTCCTTCTACAATGTTGCCGTTGTGGGAAGGAGGATATTTGTTTGCGGGGGTTGGGCCGTGGCTCTCGGATCGTGGGTTGTGTTTTGGGTCAGGGGTTGGTTGGTGTAGCTCCTTCCTTGCGTGATAGTGGCAGTGACGGCAACGATGGCGGTGACAGAATCGGCCATGAGGATCGAGTTGAGAGAAACTATCAGACCAGCCGTGAAATCACCGACCGATGGCACACTCTCGGTTCCATTCGTAATCATGAAGACGTATCCCCAACACACGCTACCGATTCAAACTCAACAACCCCTCAATATACCTCCTCGTATCAACCCCAATGCCCTGCGCCAGCCTACTCGCCCCATCCGCCCATCCTCCACCCCCAGTCAGCGGCGAGCTCAGACTGACGCTCCTAGCAGCATGATCACTCGCCCTCCTGACTAGAAAGATCTCCTTGTAAACAGTCAAGTCCTGCATCGACCCGGGCGCCGCATCCTCTGTCTCGTTCTCATCGGATCCTCTCCGGCTCGGCGACTCCTCCCTTCGACCACCCTGCTCTGGAATACGATTCCAAACAACCCACCACCCCCGACTCGTCTTACAAGTCCTCTCATACTCTGTGAGATTCTCCCTTGTTGCTGCAAACACATTGAGGATCTGGTTGTGCGTATTCAGCGCCTCGGCTCTGCTCCACGTCTGCGTGGCGCCTCCAGGCCCACCGACGGAAGCCGGCTCGGGGATGTTGGGGATGGTCGAATGCACCGTCAATGCTATGGGGTCCCACACCAAGTCGTAAATCTGTCCTGACGCGCCGGATCCGGTGTCTGGTCGTTCTGGTCTGTAAGCCGTCGAAGCACGGAGTGGTTTGAGAATGGGCGTGATCTGGTTGTGTAGGGACCGATAAAAAGCCTCAAACTCGAGCGAGTCGGTGCGTGGTTGGAAGAGAAAGACAAAGATAAAAGGCTCGGCGGCGTAGACCACCACGCGGAGCATCTTGGTCTTGTTGCGGTCCTGACTGTCGAACTGGGCCTCGGTGACTTGCCCATCAGCCGAGACGCTTTCCGCAAGCTCGGTATCTTGACTACCAAGGTCTTTGGTCATGTGTGTTGGTCTGTTTTCCGCCTCGGATTCAAGCTCGACGTAAACCGTCCGGACCACGGTGCGGGAGTTGCCATCCGGGTCTTGTTCCTGCGGGCTCTTTGGATCCTGCATCCACTCCAAACTCCCATCAACAGAACCCATGAGCCCAATGAGGAACCTCCCAATCGGGACATCTAGAGGCTTGGGCGGGTTGGGCTCAGTCGTCTCCTGTGGCGCTTGCTCGGTAGCCGTCGACCCAGTAAGACTCCACGAAGTTCCATACCCTATCTTCAAATAGCTGAACAGCTTGTCCATACCCGCGCCGGCCGCCTCTTCCTTCCCTATCGTCTCCTCCCCAAGCTTCGTAACCGTCCCCTTCCTCTCCGCCCTCCTCTTCCTCCTCCTCCTCTTCTCCCCAGGCCGTTCCCCAACCCCATAAGCCCCGTCTCCCATCATATAAACATCCTCCATCCACCCCACAACCGCACGCAAACTCTCCCTCGACAACTGACCCGTCCCCAGAAAAACCGCCCCATCCTCACTGCCCACCTCTTTTCCCATTCCAATCTCCCCATCATACCTCCCAACAACAACGTCAACCAACCCCTCCATTCCCGCCCTCATCCCCTCAAGCACACTCCGCTCCCCACTCCCTCTATCCTCCTCCCCAACACCCATCCCCAACTCTCCACACGCAGCAACCTTGATCCCACCCACCATCCCCACCGCCGGATTCCCCTCAAGCAAAACCTCCCACCGATCAACCCACCGATCCCAATACCCGCCCAAAACGCTCTCAAACCCCTCCTGCCCCATCCGAACCCAAACCGAACTGAGTGAACTCCCATGATGCAACAGCCAAATCCAATGCGCTCTCAGCACCTCCTTCAACAGCAACCCCGCACTCTTCACCTCCCGTGAGGAGTATTCAGTTGTCCCGTCCGTCTTGGGGAGTCGCGTCAGGTCGACAGAAACCAAAATCCACCAGCCTGGTTCCAACTCATGTAAAATCACGCGGGCGTGGGCCGTGTCTATGGTATCGACTGGTTTTCCGAGGGAGAAGGATTTGGAAAAGGAGACCATTGCTTGGGCAAGGCCGACTTGGCGGAGGCGTTCATTTTTTTCGTCATTTGTCAGTTCTTTCTGTTTCGATCTGGATTTTGATGATCGGGATGATTTTGGCTTCGATGATGATGATGAGGATGAGTGGTGAGAAGGGGTGAGTGAGGAATAGTACACGATTTGGTCCGAGACGGTTGCGTCGCTGGTTGAGAGGGCGGGGTTGTAGATTGCTAGGAAGCCGAGTTGGGCTGGTATCGGGGAGGGCTGATCCTGAGGAGTCGTTGACATTGTGAGTTTGCGGGTTCCATATAGAACGTGGTTTGATGGATGGAGGTTGAGGGTTGGAGGTGAGGTTGCATAGCTCAGGTAAGTAAGGGAGCTTGGGCCCTCGGGGTGTCGTCATGGAACACAGCTGGCGAGCGGGTCGGGTCGGGCCTTGTGGGCTGGCGGGGTTTAGTTCACTACAGCGCGACAAGTGGGTGGCAAAATAGGTAATCGGCACACTTAGAGGGATCCAGCTAATTAATGCCACAACAGGTGGTCTACACAGGTAACGCAAATTCCAGCAGGCATCAACAAAAAAAAGGCTCAACGCCTTTTGCACATTGGTTTCGACGTTTGAATAGCAAATAATGTATTAGGATTTTGTATTTTCCCCTTTTTAGGAACGGATATCCCTTTGACACATTGTGTGAGCAGTTTATTTTGTCAAGGACATGTGCGGGTGTCAGGTCGGGGAGATTGTGCAACGTCATTGGGATCATGGCTTTGAAGATTGTGTATTGCAGGTTTGTATGTAGGGATTGACTTGGTGTTTTACAGGTGAGGGTAACTGACATATCTCATCTTGTTGGAGCGCATCTCACAGTTGCGGCATCGCTCTCACCGTCCACTCTCACCGTCTCGGCACATCCAAGACGCAACGGCCTGAAGTGATGCTCATCAATTCGGTCATTACTATCGTCATAACAGTACTAATGTAATCTCATGGCTGCCGAATTCACAGTGCCTCTCTCACCGACCTGGAACCGGACGCCACGCCATGACCTGATAACCCATGAAAACACGAAAACACAGTAAGAATGCCTCCGGACGCCAACCAATATGCCGCGCATCCACGTCTCCACGCGGCCGGCCGCAAACACTGAAAAAATGTACAAGGCACCTCCAGCCATCACGGCCCCACAAGCCAAACCAAACAAAGAATCGTGTCCAGTCGCATACCGTAGTCGTCGAATTGGCCCCCAAAGGCCAACAGGAAGACAATAAACCAACAGAAACAAAAATCCTTAAACATCAATCTCCATCCTCCCCGCCACATCCTCACTTGGCTCCCTTCCCCTCAGGCTCTCCACCTCACTCTCGCTCTCCATCTCCACATCCTCCCCAAAACTGTCGTCGTCGTATCCGCCCACCACAACCTCCCCATCGACTCCCCGATTCCACACCAACCCATCATCTTCCTCCTCCTCCCTATTCTCCCACCCCTCACCAAGCCAATAGCCGGCCCTCTTTCGTCGGCCCTCGTCCTCCTCGGCATCATCCTCAACTCCCTTACTAGCCCGCTTAAAAACGCCCCTGGTTATCCTCGGCGAATGGCTCATGACCGGCACACCCCTAACATGGAAATAGCAAACCCGCTTCAGCACCTTGTTAAAAAAGAAGTAATGCAGCGCCCAAATGGCGCCCTCCTCCTCATCAAACGGGTCATCCACCGGTTGATAGCTCCACACCGTACAATCATTCAGCACCATCTCCTTGTCGACCAACGCCCACATCTGGGGACCCCACACATCCTCGCCGGGCCTGACGCTCTTGAGGGTGCTATCAATCTGGGTCATGACCCGCTTCAGGGAGCGCTCCCTCTTGAAATCCGCCGGTCGGAGGACATGGCTGAAATCGTAGTCGGGGTGGGATGCGTTGAGCGTCGCGATCAGATACGCAAACGTGCGCCGGTTGGACACTTCCTCCAGCGATCCAAACGGCGACGAGCGCGAAAGGTTGAGCGATGCGGCGAGGGAGTCGCGTTGCGGTGGGGACAAGGATGCGCCAAACTTGACGAGGGCCGCGTGTTGCGACTCGAGCGATTGCTGAATGTTCTTGTACAGCTTCTTATCCGAGCCGGCCGCCTTGGTCGTGTAGAGGTCGCAGCCGCCCGTGACGTGGCAGTCGGGCGTGTCAAAATTGAGAGCGCCCGTGACCGTGTCGAAGGCGGGGAGAGAGAGGAACTGTTAATTGTTAGGGAGAGATTCAATGGGCCGAGGGGATTGGGAATAGCAGATTGAGCGCACCTTCATCGTGAGGTTATCGCGCGATTGCGCAGTTCGGAGGGAATGTGGTGTAGTTGTCGGGCCGAGTCGGTGTGGGAATCGGGCTGAATGGTGGAAGCGCCCTGTCGCAATGAAAGCGATTGAGCGCTGTCGCGTTGAATGTTGGATGTCGCTATCAGTGCCGAATAGCGCTACCTCGCAATGATGGTGCGGAAGAGACGGTATGGAGACAGCCGGCGATAAACTTATCGTCGGCGATCGTAGGAGACGGTGGCACAAAGGTGTGGTGATGCTGTAATCAGCTCGGTAAATGAACAAAGAAAGCTAGACGCGGCGCCTAGGCAATCGGTGGTGGCACGGGGATCATCACTGTGTCGCGATCTTCAAGTGCGGTTCAAGGTTGTTGAAAGAAACGAGTGCGGCAGCTGCGACTGTAGGATGATGTGAGGTGAAGTGTCCGGGCCCTGCGAGTTGGCACTGAGGGGCCAGGTCCGGCTGACGTTCCAAGCCGCTGCGTGCATCAGATGCTGGCTCAGTCCTGGGCAGCCTGCCAGACGGCGTCATTCCGGTCCCGCCCGGGTGCCTTGATCGGCCCCCCCTCTCCTCTGTCGAACCAGACACGAATGAGATGGCGTCAAAACCCCACGGGCGCCAGTGTTGGGCCCTGAACAAGCCGAGCCTCGATGGATCAACCCGGCATTTCGGACTGTCCTGCGCAAAACACATGTTGTCCTGTGGTGAGAAATGATATTGGTGTCGCTTGGCACCGCTCAATTAGTAACGAGTATTCGCAAGCCCCGCAGCTCTCCTGTTCTCCTCGGAATTGCCAGAGGAGTCGCGCGTTTCGGGCTCGCTGGCTCGCTCGGCAGCCGATTATCTACAATGGCCCATATACAACATGGGAAAGGAGTTTACTCCTTCCTGATGGGTGATGTAGTCTAGATCCATCCCTCAGCCGCGCCAATTGCCATCCTCCATGGCTTCCCCGTGTGTCCGCATCTCCTGTCGCGGTTTGTTCTGTAGTCTCGCTCGTCCTCCGTCGGGCTGAGGGTGTCCTTCCGCCATTGTCGCTCACAATACCCCCGTGTCCTTGAGCGCCTTCTCAATGCGTTGTTCTTCCTGTTCGCCAGGTGGCATCGTCAGCTTGAGTCCTGGACCGACCGTTGTCCCCGTGTAGCCAAGATCGTCATCGAGAGACAAGAATGGGTAGGTATACAGGATGCGCATCCACTCTACATGATCTTCGTGACCTCGTCCTCGACCTGAGGTGAGAGAAGCCGTCAGCCAGATCACAGTCACAGCACCGAGACACAACGTGGAGAAACACAATCACGGCGCACTCGTGGCCACCTACCTCCATGTCCTCGAGCGAGTCTTGTTGAGATATGCACCGCAGCACGTTCTTCTTGCTGCTCTCCTGCAGCTCTCCCGCCAGCAGGAGCTCATCAAGAATGTAGTAGGCCTTGGTGAAGGAGAAGATGATGTCGAGCTCGCAGACGTTGCCGTAGTACTTGTCCATCTGTTCGACGTATCGGTGGATGATCTCTAGGGTGATCAGTTCGTTATCTTCGGACGAGCAGCCGGCGATGAAGAAAAGCGAGGCATAGCGACGGTAGACGATCTTGGTGTCTGCGTCGATGTGTCAGCGCAACGAGCATGTCTCACCACATCATACTGACCCTTGTACTCGAGAAAGTTGCACATGCGCGTCCGCCTGGCAAGGACGAGCTGGGAGACATCCTTGACAATCTTGGCCTTGTCCTTAGGGGACAGCGTGGTGAACCATTTTGCCAAACGCTGGTTCGACACGATCAGTATGGACGGTGTCGAGGGGTTGACGGAAACGGACCACTTTGCCTTGGCGCGAGAGAAGGATGAGATAGCTGTTTGGGGTCAGTCAGTCACGGCGGCAAGAGAGGAAAAAATCGGCGATACATACTTGATGGCCATGGTGAAGGCCCTCCTTCAATGAGGTGCGTCGGGCAGCAGAGTTCAAACGGAGGTCTGGAAATTTCGCAGAGGTGCTGCTTACCGAAAGGTCGGCCACGAGAATTGCCGCGCATGGCTAGAGCCAAGATGGCGGCCTGAGGACAAAACGGCCCTACCCCTGTCGCAGGATATTCAACATATCGGTCGGAGGCACGCAAAGGGGAGGAAACACTCATAAGAACATTAATTCTTCCAATTTTTTTTTTATTTATTTATGCATTATTATTAAAAAGAGGGGCCCTCAACACCTATTATAGCCAATCTCAACCTTTTTATCTTTCTTTTCTCCTGGTGTTCAGCGTCTCCTCCTCTCCTTTGACTCTGATATCTAGTCCAGGGGTCCTGGCTATCGATTGCAGAGGGGCTTTGGTTGGCGGGGTACCCCACATTCAACGTTGGCACCCCTCGTTCTCATGGCACGGGAGAAGCAGTCTGCAGTGTGAAGTGAGCCGAGTTCATCTCGGGTGAGAGCTGGACAGTAATAGATATCTCTGTGTTTTAGTCATGGCGCAATTACGGCGTCCAGAGTCTTGATTCGAAGGCGTCTGGATGTCGCAAGACGAGAGATTCTGACAACATCAGACCCTGCAGAAGAGCGTCGGATAATGGGCAAGCAACACAAAGACTACGCCCGTCTTTTCCATATCCGACATGGCTTCACAACGGCCCCGATCGCGACATCTGGGGCAGGGCGCAGAACCTAGCATCGGAGATGTCCCTGCGAGGCGGGAGACAGGGCTCCCCACGTTCGGCGATGGATTCAGCGTTGGGACGGATAGTGGTTGACCCCCCGGAATGGTTTCCTTTGCCTGTGGTCATCCCGCGCTTCAGTCGACGAAGGGAGCTCCATAACCGCATCACAAGGGACCTGTCCGCCGCTCCTATCTCCAAGGTATTTAGACCGTCCGCGAGCCCCGGGAAGCAAGCTCTCTCACACCGGGCCTCACACCTGTCCCTCTCTCTCGGCGGTCGCCATTGCGGTGCTTACTAGGCAAACTCTGCGATCAGAAAACCCAGTTTAGCGGGTCTCGCACGAAACTCTGTCCATGAATCATTCATAATATCGCCGCCCGTTTGCGCAAACCCCACCGAGGAATTCGCGCTTCTACGCAACCTTGTTGGAAACCTTCACGGGTAGCCGCCCTGCCACATCCGAATACATTGGCCCCAAAAAAGAGTGTGCTCCGACCAACAATGACGAAGCTAATCCTCTCAACCGGGTGCGTCGCCCCGTCCGTGTGTGTTTGGCTGCTGGCTGCCGCCATTGTCTGACGGCGACCGCTGATTGCGTGATTTCGTGCTTTCTAGGAACATTGTCTCGGGCGGCCCCTCCATCATCCGCAAGCCAGGCGCGTACCGATCCAATCTCGAGTTTACCAACTCGCTGCGCAGCAGCTTTCTGGCTGCACAGCAAGATTACGCCGATGACGTCGACGCCGACGCCCCTATCCACGAGGGAAACGGAAACGCCAACGGAAATGGCAACGGTTTTCATCATCGCCGCGACCGCCCGCTGGTAAGCGCGTGGACGGCCCGCGAGGACGACACCCTCTACGTACCCCGCATCGATTGGTCCTTGGCAGGACTGCAAGAAGAGTCGTCGCAGTACGACATCACAGTCAAGCTCTTCTTCCTTCCGACCGCGCCCGTGTCGCAGCGCGCGCAGTATGCGCGGGAAGCGCTCGACCTTGTCTTGCGCGAGCTGGGGGTGCTCGACGTTGATCTGCTCGTCGTGTCGTTCCCCGGCATGTCGTTTGACGGCGATTGCGAGTGGGAGGCAGATAAGCTAAACGCAACACAAGGCAACGATGAGGAAGAGTCGGCGACTTGGCCTGCGGTGGAAGAACTCCATCGCCTGGGGCTCGTCAAGAACCTGGGCATTGCCGAGTTTGGCACCGAGAAGCTGGCGAGATTTCTCAAGAGGGTACAAATCCGACCAGCAGTAAACCAAATCAACATCAAGAACTGCTGCAATGTGCCACCACCGCTGGTCAAGCTGGCCAAGGAACAGAAGATCGAGCTGCTCGTCCACAGCGACTGCACCGACATTCTCTCACGGGGGACCTTGAGGGAGCTCCTCGGTCAGGGACTCCAAGGGGCCGGCATTCTTGCGGACTCGGAAACAGACGAAGGGCTACGAGGAGACCTAACACCCCAATGGGTGGTCAAGTACACAGCTGTGGTTCGGGATCGGGGAGTGATTGAAAACAAGGGCTACTTTGCCAGCGCCGACTTGACGGAGTAGAAACCCATCACTCGGACAGATCCAACATTTGTACGGCGTTTCAGGCGGTTGGTTTACTTCTAGTAACGGGTGTGGCGTGGCTATCTGCAAACGTTGAGCGTCGTGTAATCAAACCCTCATCAGTAATATCATCATCATTCTTTGGTGTTCACCTATCCCAACATGCTCCTCTTCCTCCCCCTCATCCTAACATCCTCCAACTTGATCAACACACCCGCCCCTTTCTTGAAACATCCCTTATACGCCTCAAGCACATGCCCAAACAGCCTCTCGGCCCTCGGATGTGTACTAGCAAACGCCCTCTCCAAAACATACAAATCAACCGCCCGATCCTCGTCGCTCGAACTCTGCGTCGCCAACCCGAAATCAATCAACACCACATCCCCTTCCACAACCCCCTCCATTCTCTCCTTCCTCTTTTTCGTCTCTCCATCTCCATCCCGTAACGTCGTGTGACTCCGTAACATCATGTTACTAGTAGTCAAATCCCCATGTATAACCCCCGTCCTATGCAGTCCCCCCACCGCAGTCCCAATCCGTCTCATCAAATCGATAATCGGTCCCTCGTCCTCATGTACGATATTCTCGGCACGCTCCCCCAACCATGTATTGATCCCTTGTCGGACCAGTTGGCCCTCTATCCACTCGATCATCAACCATCCTGCTGCTGCGTCGAGGGCATAGACTGCTGGGACGGGTACCCCTTCGCGCGCCAAACGGTCGAGGACCTTGGCTTCGGCGGCGATGCGGGCTTTTGTTAGCCGGTTATCGAGGATGGGATGGCGGTAGGGTTTTGGTGGGCGGTATTTCAGGGCGCAGGGCCGCGACGCGGAGAGGTGGGTTGTTTTGTAAAGGCGGCCTTCTGCGCCTTGGGCTATGAGGAGGGGTGGGGTTGAGGAGGGATGGGTTAGGACTTGGGGGAGGGGGAATTCGGTTGGCATAGTGGCGTATCCGGGTTCGGAGGGGTGTGGCGGTGTGTAATCGGATTTAGAGGGTTAAGCAATGAGATTGGTGGTGTGGTATGGTGCAGTGGTGGGCTGATTTATTGGGTTGGTTTGGTGATGGTGATGTGGTGTTGAGGAATTGTTGGTGGGGTTGTGATGGCGGGGTGTTATCGATAAGATTGGTATCAGTGGTGGGAAAAGCTGGGGTTGTGTTGGACCAGCCACTGGGATATTGGTTGAGATGATTTGGGTTCACCAACATGAGCAAGCTTATACATATCGATTGCTTGTTGAGTGCATGATTAATGGTTGATTTTATGATATCCGTCACCTTATTCTTTTTCGGTGAATCTCTCGTATCGACCGTTGACCGTTGCGACCAATTTTTAACGACCAGGGATAGGGTTGCCGTGGCTGGCTTGGCGTGGGTGCGGGAAGTGCGGGAGTTGGGCTGCCATTCCGATCGAGTTGAGACGACGTCTTGGGCAGAGCTGCTGCTGCCTCTGGGTATATCATGATGCGGCTCAGCTGCTTCTCCAACTTCATCTCTTCAGCTTTTGTTCACTGAGGATGACAGACTGACTCCATTTGCCCCTTTCTGCGGCATTTTGGTCGCGTAGACGGTTTTCGCGCTCAGTTCGCGTCAATTGCCTCCACCACGATCGAATGCACGACATTCGGCTTCGAGGGGCTTCCTGCGGACATGGGCAGCCAGCGCAGCCCGTCTGCTTCTGCTACCCCGTTCAAGAAAACCCCATGGCCCAACCCGTGGCTCGCCCCGGACGGACGCGCTCAAACAGACGGGGAACAGACGCTGTGTCGAAACAAACAGAGACAAGTGGAACGACGATGCAGAGCGAATTGTGTGCCAAGCGGCCACTTGCGCCGAACCCCTGTTCAAGAAGAGCGGTGAAGTCACCAGCGTGCAGCGGGGGGCTCGGGAGGCAAAAGGTGGGCGAATTCCCACACGAAATCGTGTGTTCCTGAATTCTTGCTTCCGTCATCTACCTCGCCGCCAGTCAGACGCACAATTACACATGGGTAGAGCTGTCTTGAGCCTCGAGGAGTCGAGCGGATTCCACGGATACCTTTTGGTATCTGACCGAAACCAGCCTGAACACCACACCCGCTGCATTTCCCCACCATGAGCGACTGCCCGAGACAGCTGCTCCCCCTCACCGCCCTCGTGGTCTCGATCGCCGTTATTGCCCACTCCGCGACCCGGTATGCGATTGCGTACGTCGCCGCGCCGCGGGAGGCCCTGGCCTTTCTCGACGCCGTCGACAGCTCGGTGCTTGAGAATGAGTCGTACGACAAGGACCTCGCCAAGCTCCAGCGCATGGAGGACAAGGTCCGGCTGGGCCGCCTGCTCCGCGATCTTCAACGGGGAGGCGATTCCCTGCGCCAGGACCTCAGCTCGATGATGGTCGGTGAGGTTGAGGGAGGACACGTCCGTCTCCGCATCAGCGCCCGCATCTTTTGGGCGGGCAAGCGCATTGAGCTCGAGGATAAGATCAGAAGCCTCGACCTGCTGCGGATGCGCTTCCTCGTCGTGCACATGGGCATCGTCTCCGGCATGGCGACCGAGGCCGTGGCAAAGCAAGAAGCCAGCATCACGGAGAAGGTGATGATGCGGACGGCGCCTCCGCTGGCCCCGATACCGCTACCTCCGGTGCCCCCGCCCCTCCCGCGGGCCTTAACCGAGATCAAGCGGCCTAGAACGCCCATGCGGAGCATGAGCATGCAGCAAATCGGGCACCATAACTCAGTCGAGGGCGAATTCCGTCTGGGATGGGCGGGCGTTGTGCAGGAACTTCAAATGTCGCCCATTCTTCTTCGACGGCATGCACTCATCGAGATGGCCATGGAGCAGGAGACCTGAGCACATTTTAAAATCCATCGGGCATCGCCGTGCCGATATCGCATTCAACACCCGGCACATCCGACATTTCACGCACCATCACGACAACACCACGACCACGACGACCACGAATCCGATGAGATATCTCATGAAAAAAATCACACGCGACTTGAAGTCGGTGAGACACATCTCACGAACCTTTACGACCCCCAAAAGTCGATGACATTATGCCTCACGCACCGCACGAGTAACGACATGATCACCACGTACGAGCTACGCCCCGATCACGACAACCTAACAAACTCGCATGAGCTGAGGAAAGAGGAGGAATTTACTAGGGGCATTTGGACCCCGTTTTGTCTGTCTCCGTCAGGAGTTACTCACTTCACAAAAGATACCCTTTTCCACTCCACCCACCCCCTTTCTTTATGTTGATCATACTGCATTGCATTCCACTTCGTCCTTCCCGCCCTCACTGATGTCACCCGTTTCCTTATGTATGTAGTCATTGTATTTGGTAGCACAACCGCCAGTCGGAATTTAATCGTTTCACAACTTTTTTGAGGCTTGTAGCGATGTTCCCTTCCACAACACTTTTTATTACAACGGGTTTTCGGTCGAGTCTTAGAATGAGGTTCCAGTTCCACAACACCATTTAATGAGCCGCATCAGGTCCCATGCCATTCCTCTCACCAACTGTATCAATTAGCCGCCTGTCCCCAATAAAATCAAAGAAGAATAAAAACTCACCATCCAAAGCAACCAAAAACCGACTAACGCAATTATAACAAGCAATCTGTTTTCTCATCAGCCATTTCTCTCACCTCTCATCACTCATCACTCTCGCAGGGTAAAACGCTCACAGTAGCCGTAATCTCTACAACCTCTTGTTCGCCAAACAACCCCCTCAACCGCTCAAACGTCCCATCCCTCACGTGCACATTCCGCGTCATCTCGTCCGTATAACAAACAACAGCCCACTGCTTCTCCGTCAGCCCCCCGGGTGTCTCATGACCCAAAATACACTCCTCTTGTCTCTTCACAACTTCAAGTCCTTCCTTGGAAACACCGCCAGCCTCCGCAAGCGGCGCGTGATGCGCCCATTCGTACCACGCCTCGTTGACAACCGCGACGCGGGAGATTGCGATTTCGCGGAGGTCAGCGGGGATGGATGTCTGCGTGCGGATGGCGCCGAGGAAGGAGTTCCATCCGTCTGCGACGGGGGGCGAGTGGAGGAGGGTGAGGTCTAGGGGTTGGAGAGGACGGGGTGCGCGGCGGGCGGTGATGCGGGAGACTATTGCTTGGTCTTCCTGTTTTGTGATGTGTGAGTTGTTTGTTAGATGCGGGGGTGGGGTTGGTGGGAAACAAACGGGCGTGGTGACCGGGGGTGGGTTTGGAACGTAGGGGAGACGCATTTTGGGGGTTGGTGATGTTGATAGGGTGCGGCGAATGAGGAGTGATGGAAAACGCATGGGATTTAAATTGAGGGAGTGAAATGGTGAAGAGTGTGTGGTGAGATGACTTGGACCCGGTATGACGTTTGGCAAGCCGTTGTTCGGACCGGACCGGACCGTACTGAGGCGGAGACGCAAAAATGGTTTGCCGGGACGGGAGATCGGTAAATAAGACGAGAGCGTGTATTATCACCGAACTCTTGAAAAGTCAATATTTTACAGATGAAGACAAGAACAAAATTAGATGATTATATGCCCCCATACACAGCCCTTGATAAATCTATCCTATACCTTTTCCCGACAAAGTTCATCCGATCTTGACACCTAGATCAGACACGAAACTAGAACCCTAAAAGATCCAATGATGTCGCCGTTCAATATTCGTCCGTCCTACTCAAACAGGTTTCCTTGCGCCGATAAAAAAACAACAGGCTGCGCAAATGGTTTTTCCCCGTCCTAAACGCCAATGCTCCGCGCTCGCTTACAACACCTCACCAGATGCTTTGAGATCTGCGTCAAATGCAAACGCGCTGACAACGTGGTATAATGTGAAATTGCAACGAATGTGCATCGCTTCAAGCGCCGTCTTCAGCCATCAAACACGCCTCAACTGCTAGTTGTCGGCCCGGGTGGTGGGTGACCGTTGGCTTTTGGGGAAGCCTCCCCGTTGCTCCTTGGGTGGATGGCGTCTCCGTTGGCGAGGGGATCGCCCTTCTCGGTGGGAGTCTGCGCCGGCGTCTGCGCTGGCGTCTTGAGGCTCGACGTCTCGGGCTCTTCCTCGATGGTTGCGAACCTTTTGAGGACCTGCTTGAGTGCTGGTCGACGGATCGGCTTGCTGAGGAACTCATCCATGCCCGACTCCATGCACTCCTTGACGTTGCTCTCCTCGGAGAAAGCCGTCAGAGCTACGATGGGTGCCGAATAACCCATCTTTCTAATCAGACGTGTTGACTGCAGCCCGTCAAGGTTCGGCATCTGGATGTCCATAAAGATGACGTCAAATCGCTCGTTGTTCTCCATTGTCGCCTTGACGAGGTCGTATGCCTCCTGGCCATCCTTGGCAATCGTGACATCGTAAATGTCCTCGAGCTTCAACATTCTGCTGACCACCTCAATGTTGGTTGAGTTGTCGTCGGCCACCAAAACCCTGAGCTTCCCTTGTCCGGACCGGTTCGACATCGCCTTGTCAATAGCAGCCATCTGATCCTCCTTACTGGCAGGTGGATGCGGGTTGGTCGTGAAGAATGGCTGACTGAGCCCAACTAGCCGTGGCTGCTTGTCAAGCACCGCAGTGGGAGGAGGTGGGTGGACATGTTGGTTTTCTTTGGAAAACGAGTTGCGTTTCTCACCATCCGTGGAACCTACGCTGGGCGGCCGCGACTTTAAGCTGCTCGATGCTGTGCTTGATGGCCTGGCCGAGTTAGTTAATTACCAGAGGGCGTGCATGGGCATCGAAGAACTTACCGATCCGTGACGTATTTGAGCGGAATCTGCATGGTAAAGGTTGTGCCAACACCGACAGTACTCTTCAGCGAGATGGAGCCACCCATGATGGTGGCCAGCTGGGAGCAGATGCTCAGTCCCAGACCCGTACCGCCAAACTTCTTGCTGAGCCCAAGGTCGCCCTGGACAAAAGGCTCAAAGATCTTCTGCTGCATGCTCTCGGCGATGCCCGGCCCTGTGTCCTCAACCTCAAACTCGAAAATGTACGACTTGGCATTCGGGGGCGGTGGCGTTGGCGAGCGCTCGCGAATGTACACATGTGGCGTGGATTTGGGATCTAGGGGGTTGATAGATAGTGCAGTGCCCCCCTTGAGCTGGGCCGCCGCCGGTGAATGGGTAGGCTTGGAGCTCGCCGAATTTGTCGACCCCGACCCTACGCGGTGCCGTGTTCGACCAGCCCGGTTAGACCCGGATTTGGAAAATGACGAGGTCCTACTCTCGTCACTGGGCTCCTCTTTCTCACCCACACATCGTATCCTCAGTTCTACCCTGCCACCCGGAGGCGTGAACTTCAAGCTGTTATTCACCAGGTTGATAATGACCTGCAGGATGCGGTGCTGGTCGCCCCACAGACACATGTCCTTGAGTCTTCCGACTCCGCCAGGGCCAATAGCCGGAAGCTTCCTGTCCGTGCTGGTCCGTCGGTCGGGGCTTGGACTGATGTCTTCGGGTTGAGGCCCGACAAAATTGACCGAAAATGATATCTTGCTCTCGCGGACTTGCTTGTCAAAGATGGCAAGCATCTGCGACCGCACCTCGCCGAGACGGAACTCCTTCTCTTCAAGGCTGACTTGCTGCCCAATCTGGTTCTTGGAAAAGCTCAGCAAGTCCTCGAGGAGATGGAGCAGAAGGTCGCCCGACTTGTACAGAGTCTTGAGCGACTGCTTGATACGGTTGAGGTCGTCTTCCTCCATGCAAACCGCACACATGCCCATGATGCCGTTGAGAGGCGTCTTGAGCTCGTGTGAGATGTTGGCGATGAACAACGTCTTGCTCTCGTTCGCAGCTTCGGCCGCCTTCTTGCTGATCTCCAATTCTCTCGTCCGCTCAGCTACCTTCTCATCCAACGACGTGTACTGCTTCACCAGCTCTTCTGTCATCTCATTAAAGGTTAGCGTGAGCTCTGTCAGCTCATCTGTGACAAAATGTTTGCGGTCCTCCACACGGGCGGGTATCTTGAACTGTCGCCGGGACGGCTCGTTCGAAATGCCAGCTCTTAACTTCGCCTTGCGTCTCTTGCGAATCTTTCGCCGTATCGAAGCAAACAGGCCCTTTTCAGATCGACCCGAGGTAGTTCCCCCAGAGCTCGGGTTCTCTTCGTCGAATTCCTCGTCTGAGTCCTCCTCGTATCCCGGAGGAGCAATCGACTTTTCTGTCGCGGCCTTCAGTCTTCTAATAGGCATAACGCTTAGGTGCGCACAGGGGAAGACGAGGAACAGAACTAATCCAGCCGTTCCAAAGACACACCCAAGAAGGATGCTCCTCAAAGTTCGGATGGGCTCGAAGGCCTCGCGATGATCCTGCTCGACAACAACAGCCCACGTCACGAGCGACGTCTGCGGCCGAGCAACCCCAACCGCAACCGAATAGCCCTGCTCATTCGTGGTCGACAACTGACTCATGGAAAAGTTTGGTCTAGGGACCTTTTCAATCTTATAGAAAACGTCCAAAACAGCGGGGTATCTGGATATGGGCCAGGCAGCATCAAAGTTGCTCTTTTCAATGCTCAAATCGCTATGACGGTCGGCCAGCCCCGGAGTTGGTGGATCGGGAGGAGGAAGAAGGAATTGAACGGGCTGCCGTGCAAATTCGTCCACGGGGGCCTTGAAGGTTGCATTCGTGGGCGCCAGAGTCTCGTTGAAATGATTCCACGGATTTATAGTGCCGACTAGCAGCACAATACCCGTATTCCCTAATCCCTCGTTTGACACCTGAACCTCGATGAGGCTCGTGGCGCTCGCAACAACTGTCATATAGCCGAGGATGTAGCCATTGTTGCTGTTCATCCTGACCGGGGCTGTGATGGAGATAAGCGCAAATGTGTCGTTGATAACTAATGGGCCAAGGAGAACCCCGTTGCCCTCACTGCCGTTTCCTAACGACACACCGGGGAAGACGGTGGCGGCATAAGCCGGCGTTGGCATGTAGGCATTGGTTCGGTTCAGGGGGATGTAGTTGATGGTGGGGTACAGGGCCGGTGGGTAGCCGTACTCTTCGCTGCCCAGGTGAATGTCGCTGCCATCAGGTGCTTTGTACGGGAGAATAATGGGCCCATTCTCGGCGACAGCATTGCCAGTAAGATTGAGGAGCCCGCTGCGTTCTCCTGTGATATTTCGAGAGTAGAGACGCGCCTGCAGCAAACCCGAGAAACCCGACGCGCTCAGCGCACTCTCCAGATCGTCCCGGGCTTCGGCCCAAGGGTCGCCAGACGGGTCTGTGGCGTTCTTGTTGTAGTAGTTTGTAAACCCATTTTGCAGCAGCAGACGGGTCGAGATGGTCTGAACGGTGGTCTGCACGAGGTCGATCTCTGACGATATCCGCGCAGCCTTGAGCGACGCAGTCAGTTCCAGACCGCCCGACTCAACAGAGACGACAAAGTTGTACACGTAGAGCCATGTCGGAATCGAGACAATGGCGAGAGCAACCAGCACGGCGAAGATGACGAGCGCCGCAAGCTGCTCCCGGATTGCGATCCTCATCTTCAGCAACTATAAGGGACAGCCTAGTCGGGACGCGCGATGCGCCTGCATGTCATGTCGAGCGTGAGGATAGTCTGTCGTGGGTTCGGAACAGCACCTTTCTCAACCGCTAAACGGGATCGGGGGTCGGAACGGCCGTCTAGGACTGCCGCGGAAATGCGAGCAGTGTAACACCGTGAATATTCGCCGCTTCCGTGGGCTCCGTGATGGTCAGAATTGCGGCGACGGGCGGCGCTCGGTCGCGATCGGCTTTTTTTTTCCTTTTCTTTTCTTTTTTCGCGCAGGGAGACTCGGGGGCGTAAATTGTCAGGCGATTCGGTGCGGGGGACAAGTTGTCACGGAGGCTCGGGATCAGCTCATCGGCGGGCAACAGCCGCAGGACTCGGGATGGCTGATGGGCGTCGAAGGGGGGGAAAAAAAAGGGCTGCCGCAGCTGTTTGTTCCAACCGCCGCCACGGCCGCTCTGGTGTCAACCGGCGGGTCGAGGACAAAGGGGCGGAAGGGGAGAGAAGCCGGCGACGGGCGCGCCTTGACAACTCTGTTGCGACTACCAAAAAGTGGGAACGGATCGGTAGAGGAGTGGTGGGAGAATGCAGAAGCAGAGCGACGGATGCAAATGCAGTCGAATTCGAGCAGTTCTCAGCTGGAGGAAACATCAGCCGAAGCTGGAACGTGCTGGGCACCTTGGCAGAGCTGGCCAGAACCGGCCATCAGAAAGAGCAGCAACGATCGAGATGTGGTGCGGGTTTGGCGCACGGACAGGCTGCGCGAATGACTTGACCGATGCCTTCACCTTTCGCATTTCCATGCAGAACGTCATTATCAAATTCGCGTGCGCAAATCGCAGCAAAGCAGTTTCTCCCATGCCAAGGTTGTTTGTCTGCTGCTCTAGATGGCCAGTTGCGTCCAACTCCGTCAATTGGCGGCATGATTCGACCGCCGAGCTTGCACCCATGCTCCCGCGCCAACTTTTTGGTGGAGAGGTGCTGATCGGTGGTGATCATTGGCCCCGCCCTCGCCGAAGGCCTCTTCCAGAGCGCTGTCTTGGCTGCGAGGTGTCTGTCACCTCTGACATATCACAGCTGTGCAACGTGCGCACCGCGAATTGCGGTGCTGCTGCCGGGCAACTCAGAGCAATGCGCCCTTCCTACGGACCCCAGCTTTAATACGCTCAATTGGCCACCTTCCAGAAAGGTAGCACCGAAGCGAAAGGTAGCGAAGGTGCGCACCTAATCCCCATTCATCTGATAATGGGCGTTTTAGCCATCGGATGAGGCACCGGTCGGATCAGCAAGGTTGTATTACTCCTGTTTCTACACAGGTCACGCACAACCAAAAGTGGTGTAAAGCTGCTATGTTCATGATATTGAATATCGAATATGAAGATGGAAATATGGAACACAAGAAATGGTCATTACAGTGAGCGTCATTACAAGTCATATGCCGCTGTTCCGTCGCCCGGCAGCTCATGCAGTCAGTCAGTCAGCCAGTCCATCAACCATCGCATCCAACCGTGGCTTTTCCTCCACAACTCCATCCAGTCATGCCTTTCCATCCTTTACGACTAACTCCTCAGCCCGTATCCACAAAGCATTGCGGCCATACAGTCATAATAGTGGAAACAAAGCCAAACGCCTCATTCAGGCGCGACTAAACATCAACGGCACCAATGCGCTGCCCTCGCTCGCCAAACTCAAGCCCCTTCGGTCCGTCACAACACTCACGTTGCCCATGCTCCGTCCAAACAAACCCTCTCGGAGACGCAGCCCAACAGTGCTGCCACAGCTCCCCAAGTTCTGGGGAATGCTGGGATTGGCCATCTGCATGCCGACTCCTCCCATCCCCAGGTTCAACGCTGACAGCCCGGCAGCAACAGCTGCTGACTCTTTGCTTGCCGTCTTTCTCCTCCCGGCCAGTCTCATCAATACTGTCTCCTTTGCCCTTTGCAATGCTGAGCTCCGCGCCTCTGCCTCGGCGAGGTCAGCCTCGATCGAGAGCTGCACCGATGACAGTTCGGAGGAAGGCTTACGGGTTGGAGAAGCGGCGTTGGGGTTATAGACGGCTGGTTGGAGTAGAACCGGGAGAGGCTCCGTGTTGAGGATGGGAGCTGTGATCTCCATGGGCCGTGGTTCAGCCTCTTGTTGAACCTCCCGCTGTCTTGGCGGTGTCCGAGGAGGCGTCCTGGGTGGCGTCCTGGGGGGAGTCTTGGGACGTGGTCGGTAAAAGGCCTCATCCTCGGTGCAAATGACCTCTGGCAGGCTAGGTACCTCAGGGATCTCCTCAGAATGATGTCGTCGCCGATGCCTCGACGAACCCGCCCGACTATGCGAGCGATTCGACGACTCATCTGACTTGGAGCGCTTATGGCTCCTCGACCTCGACTTCTTGTCCTCCCTCTTCTCCTCCTTCTCCCTCTTCCTCTGTCTCCTCTCATCCTCCGTCTCTTCATCCCTATGATGCCTCGACTTCTTTTTCCTGAGCCTTCTCTTCTTCAGCTTCGTGCTGAATCCCATACTCGCCTCCCTCGCCGCCTCAATATCAGACGCCAACCCACCATCCTCCTCCGCGCCCTCAGCCGCAGCAGCAGCCGTAACGCCCCTCGCCCACTCCTCCACACCCATCTCCAACCTCTCGACATCATTTACCCCGCCAAACACCATCCCATCCAGATCCACATCAAACAACTCCTTGCTCGCCGCCTTGGCCGCCGCACTCGCGCCCACGTCCTCAACTGAGCTCCCCGCCGTACCAGGCCGACTCAAACTCCCCTCACTCCCACTCATCGAATACCTCGACCAGCTCCCACTGCTCTCACTCGCGCCGCCCTCGCCTCCCTTCTCGAGGGGCGCCAACGCCTCATCCCAACTTCCGCCCTTGATCAGCGCCACGTTATCAAAATCAAACTCTCTCACGCTCTCCTTGTGGCTGACAATCAGCCCGCGCAGCTGCGGCGCATTCATGGTCGCGTTCCGCACCGCCATGCTCCGCAACTTGGTCATGACCATGGGCGTGCGCGGCGGCGATGCAGGCAGCGGCGACATGGGGCTCGTGACTTCAGCGAACAACTTCTTGGTGTGTCGTGGCGGGGCAAAGAGCGGGTCGCCTGCTAATGCCAGGGGACAAGGTCCGCGACGGCCGAGCCATGTGAAGGAGAACTTTTCGAGCTGAGGCGCGAAGATGCGGATGTAATCGTCAATGATTTTCAGGTGGTCCAGGCCTGGTGAGGGGCCGTAAAAGTCCCAGGATTCGACACAGATGTTGAGCTTGCGGATTTGTCGCCATCGCTTTAGGGCGTTGGGGGAGCAGCCGAACCCGGGTGTGGGACGGAGGTATACAAAGGAGGAGGGGTGGACCGAGGAGAGGCTGAGCTTGGTCAGTCTGGGGAGCGAGGTTCGCTCTACCGCGATGCGCAGGCTGATGAGGGCGTAGTCGACTATGCTGCGGCGATAGCGTTCCGAGGCGGGCTGGGAGGGGGTTTTGATGGTGAGATGCCGCATGTTGGGGAGGTTTTTCAGGGCGTAGATGAACGAGGGCACGTTGGAGGCTGCGTGGAAGAGGGGCGGGTATTGCTGGGTGAGGATCTCGCCGAGTTCCGAGTTGGCGTATTTGGGCCGGACCAGCGTCGAGGTCATGGTTGTGTAGGGGGTGTAGAGGAAGCATAGCTCGCGGCCCGAGTGCGGGTGGATGAGCGGTGGGAGGAAGGTGGCGTCCGAGTGGGCGAGGGTGAAGGTGAGATGCTCGATGTGATGGCCGATACGTGATAGGGCCTGGATCCGACTGGGTTTGGTGAAGGTGTTTGCGGTGAAGGTGAGATGGGTGCGCAGAAAGAGGCGCTTGGTGACCAAGTTGCAGCAGGCCGAGTTGGCTAGGCGGACGTTACAGATGTCTTCCTTCGGTAGCAGCTCAAACAGCTTCTCGCGGATGGACTCCTCCTGCCACAGGCAGTAGAATGCGTTAGGTGATGTTGCCATGATGTCTCCAGCACCATGTCGTGGTTGTGGCCGGCCGGTAACACGCACACCAATCCCGTCGAGTGTTGTTTTCGACGGCGGAGCCAAGCTGGTGTGCTGGCGATATGCCTATCGTCGATGCAAAACAATGTGTGGTTCTTTGATGCAAGGGCCAGCCAATTGAGGGGATTCGGGGCGATGCAGGACAGGACAAGCACAATAAACAAGAAGATGGATGGGATGCCTGTGAGACGAAACAAGAGAACTGGATCGAGCGTTCTTGATGAGGCTTCTCATTCAGACCAGGCTGATTTCAACACAAGATCCCGAAATATCAGGACAAGAATCAAAGAAACTAACAAAACAGACAGAAACGGCCGCTTATACTCCCTCAGTTTCCCCCCCTTGTGCAAAACCCTTTTGCTATCACCCATCGCCCTGTGTCTCCCCTCTCGCAGCTTTCCCGAATCGAATGGCGATGAGTGACTCACTCACGGCGTTGCTCTGGTTGCAGCCATCGACATGCAGCATGCCGCAGCGAACTAACACCCGCGACTGACCGCGCCGGGCGACCTGACTGGCCGTTCGGTAAGCGGGCCTGCATGCATCCTGCAGCTTGTCTTGCCCGTCTCGGGCGGCCTATGCTCTCGGCCAGTTGCGAGGCCTGAAACGGCCGGAGCTGCTGCAGAGGGGGTTGACCCGTTGGCGGGGAAAAGCTGTCGAGCTGCAGAGCAACGCTGAAGCGCTATCGATAAAGAGCTTTGCGAAACACTCGCCCAATCAAACCGGCCAACCAAACCCGGGAATCCATGTGGCTGGCATCTTGGCGTGCCACGGCATCACGACTGCCGCGCGAAACACGCGCGTTCCTGGCGCGTGTCCCGTGCTGTCCCGACGTGGCGGGCGTATAAAAGATCTTAAGCGCCCCGCATTCAAACTGACAGGTTGGGGCTGCACGGCTTCCCCAGACTTTTGGTCTTGCTGATCTGATCGCTGCCCAAGCTACCGTACCCCAGCCTTAATTCTCCGGTGATATAACAGTTCATCGATCGGGTGATGAGGTGTTCAAACGGGGCCGCATTTTGCAGTTGCATTTGCATTTTTGGGGAGCCAGCAGCGCAGGAACGATATTCCTCTGTTTCGTTGAACAAGACAGAAAGCGGGCCGACTTGACTGCACAGTGCAACACTGGGTTCGCAGCAAACCACCTCGACACTTTTTACGCGTCCGAGTGCCGGCACTAAAAGACCCCACTTCATGTGCAACCCATGACTAGAAATGTTTCGAAACAAGTTGACAAAAGGATTCTGGTTCGCTTCGGGCCGGACCATGTGCCCCTCCTTCGATGTCAGTTGATGGTTGCTGTCGACGTTGGCTTCGGACGAGTAGAACCGCAAGGCGATAAGCACATGTGAAACACAGCCACAGTGATGGGAAACCAGAGGCTCCCATTGACCCTGAACTAGTCGAGGCTTTTATTAGCCCACTACCTCTGGGGCTATCATTATTGCGCCAGTCATGGCGGCGCATGCGCTCTCGTTATCCGTCGCGGCGTCCCATTTGATGCTCTAAGTTGCGCCGCGGTGTGATTCCACCGTCCCAATTCTCAAAGTTCAATCCAGCCGTCTGCTCCTTGTAACCTACAATACCCGTGTCGTCCGTCTCTCCCAATCACCATAAAGGCACCCCCGAATCAGTGTCTTGGCGCCTGATTTACTTACGCCTTGCCGCGTTTCGGCTTGCTGCGGCCAAAGCCGCCACGCCCACCTGCGTTTCCACCCCTGCGACCACCTCCGCCTGAACCACCTCCATTCTGTCCACCAGGTTGGCCGCCGCCCTTGTTCTTGGCCTTGTTCTTCTTGGTCTTGCCCTTGCCCTTGCCCTGGCCAGGGAGGTTAACTTTGCGAAGGGTCGAGTAGTTAAAGGCGCCGTAGGCTTCCGCTCTTTCAGCCTGCTCGCGAAAGTACGCAAGCTCTTCATCATCATCGTCGTCCTCCGCCTCTTCATACTCGACGTTGTCCTCCGGCACAATGCTGTGCTCAAAGTTGAAGTTGGGACGGTCCTCCCGTCCCTTTGGCATCGTCAACGCGAGGCGGCGGAGACGCTTCTGCTCCTCGTCGTCGGGGTCAAAGTCAGACTCGGGATCAACATACTGGAACTTGGACCACAGTGAGTCGAACTTCCAAAAGGCGGGCTGGGTGTTTTTCTTGGAGATCCCCTTCTCCTTGCTGCCAGGACAATCATGATAGTAGTGCTTGTCCGAAGCGCAGCTGTAGCATGCAATGTGTCTGTTCTTGATCTTCCGGATCTTGAGGGGATCGGGGATGATGATGTACAGACCAGGATACAGCTGCTCCATTCCAGTTCTTTCACGCCCTCTGTAACCAGGACACCCGTGGGCCGAGTGACCGTCGATTCTGCAAAGATAACACGGGGTTGTCTTCTTCACTGGGCAGTCGTGGATGGTGTGCTCGTGGGAAAGGCAAGCAACGCACTTGACAGGGCAGTCTGCCAAGACATGCTGATACGACCAACAGTCGACGCAATATGTCTCGTAGGGGCTGATAACAAACGGTCTCACGAGGCTGTTCTTCCAGATACGTCTCCGCTGATCAGCCGGGGGGCATTTGGTGGTTGGGCGAACTGCGCCAGACAGCAACTGCTCCCAGCCCAATTCGTCAAGTGTGGAAATGTATCTTCTCGCGGCATTGGCTATCTGCTTGAGCTTGTCCTCGTCGTGAATCGGGGTCCAAGCAAGCCACTCGGTAAACGCAGACATGACCTTGCCAGCCAGAGGCCCTTTGTCTTGTGCTTCAGGCGTGCCATGGTTGACCATGATAAGCTCCTCGGACAATCCTGTGTTGGGATCTATTTCGAGACCGGTGTCCCTGCTGAAAATGACAAGCCAGGCGCACCAGAACCTGAAAAACTTGATCAAAGACTCGGTGTCTTGAACGGGAATCAGTTCCAGCTCGCGAGCAAAGCGGTAGTTGGACGGAAGAGTCCACGGACCAGCCCACTCTGGCTCAGCCGGGTCCCGAATCTCGCTAAGCCGGGCCCTCGCCAGCTCGGGCATCTTCTCGGGATCCATGCCGTTGTTGTCCTTGAGCAGTTCAGCTTCGGTGATCAACTCCGCGAGCGTCTCCGCTTGAAGCTGGGTGACCACATCCTCCTGCATGATTTTGTCGGCCTCGTCCTTGGGAATGCGTTGCATGACGAGCAGATGGTAGTAAAAGACATCTTTCATCACATCGGGGTATCTGATATCCCTATGGGTGAGATTCGACCTGACCACATACTTGAGCCACAGGATGAACATCTTTTCCCATGCAACGTAGGGCCTTGGCAGCTGCCATGTTGTCTTGTTTATGAAGAATTCGATGCCAGGAGACGGGTTCGGAAGGTCAACGGTCGCGGTCAGCGTCGGCGCGGAAAGCCCATTCTGGCCATTGTGGGTGATCTCTGAATCTTGACCGGGGTTGTTCCCACTCGGTGCTGGGTCGGAAGGGGAACTGGACCCCAAGGCTTCGTCGTCGTCCCAGTTGGCAGCAACAGCCGCTTTGGCAGCTTCCCACGCCTCCCCCGCTGCAAGTTCCCTCTTTCTCTTCAGAGACTTGCCGCCACTCTTCGACTTCTTCTTCCTCTTCTTGTTTGGATGTTGTGTGTTCGCTTCGGTCTTGGGGTTCTTAGCCTTGGGGCCTGTCGCCTCATCGGCCCGGCGTTTGACGCCGCGATTCGCGGTACTGGGGCTGCCGGGCGTCTGGCCGGGCGCCTGGGGCGCCGGAGCTGTGGCGTCTGCCATGACGTCGAGATTCCCGATAACGAACCTGCAGAGCCTGGAGAATTAGGCGGTCGAGAGACGTCAAGACGGTTTGGCAACTGCCAACGCAACCGCCGACTGGTAGGAAATTGAGCGGATCAACTCGATCGAGGGGTTGTGCTGGTGGTGGCCCGTTGACAGAGAGAAGGAACCTCGCTGAGGTTCCTTGTTTAGTGGGGGTGCGGTGCCGCGCCGAGAGAGGAATTGGCGCGCAAACGCAAAGAAAGTATGGAAACAGAAAGTTGAAAGGCCCGCAGAAGATCAGAAACGAAATGCCCCACTCGTATCCGCCGGCAGTGGGCGCGTTCAGTGAGGCGGTGATGCGCAAGATCTCACACCTTCCCGGTTGACTTCTTTTTGTTCGAAATGTGAAAATTGTCCGAGTGCCCCACCATGAGCAAGCGCGCTAGCGGTTTTCGAGGCAGGCGCGCCGTAGAAGCCCAATCCTTGTCCGCAAAGTCTGGGCAATTAATGGTCCCAGAAACGCAAGAGACAACAGCTGCCTTGGCCTTTGGGGCCGTGGGTGGAGATGGGCGTTGTTCAGATTGCGGTGGGTTGGCAATCGGAAAGGCACAGCCTCGAACTTGGAAAGAGGAAGGTGGAAAGGTTGACCTCGCGAGACAGCCGCTGTGCAATTTGAAAAACCCCGCCACGCTGAGGAAGGTCGGCCGCTAGCCTCAGGCCTTCCCCTCTGTAATTTTCGAGGATGATTAAATGTTAGCGCACAAGTCACGAGACCCACCTTTCTCCGTGAATCCCGGTGCTGCGCCCCTGTATGGGTACCTGCAGCTGCATCTCCCATCGTGCGCGTTTTGGCGTTCGTGGCCAGATTACCAACTCCAACGTGCCCGACCATTCAACTTCACTTGCATCGCATCGGCAGCATCTCGAAAGAGACGCAGACGCGACACTCTTCCCTTCTCCGTCTCTCGTTTACGCTGGGTGGTGGATTCTTGTTGGAAAAACGCACAGCAGAGCGACTCGGACCACCAGCAGCAGCAATTGGAAATCGGAACGGCCTGCCCCTTTGACAGCGAGCCGGAACGGAGGAACACGGCAGCAGTGGCAGAGCCCGCGGCCTTTAGACAGACGAAGCCGACCTCACCCCATTGCCAAGTCATCCTCCCGTTCGCATTGAAGCAGTAACACGCCTTTCTGCGACTCGACCTGCCGACGCACCCGCGATTGACGATTCTCGAGAAGGCCATATCCCCCAAAGATCGCCTGAGCACTTCGCCAACCCGGTTCAACCTTTTTTCCCTTCAAGGCCCTTGTGACATCATCTCGATTCCGCTCGCCGCTGTTGCATTGGGAATTGTGCGACGTCTAATACGCCCGAATACCTGTCGCAGTTCGCGACCATCGCATTCAACACCGCCAAGCTGTCTCCAATCGTCATCTCTCGGACCGTCTCCTACGACGCGGGCACCAACCCTCCGCGTCGTACGAACATGGCGGACAAGGCGGGCCGGAGGAGGAGGTCTAGTAGCATCCTCCAGGTCTACCATGAGCCTCCGGAGCCCATTGAGCAGCTGAGCGATCAGTCTGCGCTGCCCAACCTGAACGCAAACTGGGTCAATGCCAAAGGTACGCTCTTGCTCTGTGTCGGGATTAGTATGGCTGGGAGCTAACGGTCCACGACAGGCGCATGGACTATCCACTTTGTTCTCATTGTGTGCCTCAAGATCCTTTACGACGTGGTCCCCGGCGTTTCACAGGAAACATCATGGACGCTGACCAACATCACATACATGTTTGGGTCTTATATCATGTTCCACTACGTCCGCGGCGTGCCGTTCGAGTTCAACGGGGGAGCGTACGACAACCTCAATATGTGGGAGCAGATTGACGATGGCGCCCAGTACACGCCGGCAAAGAAGTTCTTGCTGAGCGTGCCCATTGTCCTGTTCCTCCTGAGCACCCACTACACCCACTACGACCTGACATACTTTACAATCAACTTTCTCGCTGTTTTGGCTGTTATCATCCCAAAATTGCCTTTTGTGCGTTACTCCGTCTCCTTCTCTATATTTCGGGCCAGACTAACTAACACGACGACAGAGTCACCGAATGCGCGTGGGATTGTTCTCGGGGTTCCCAGAGGAGGAATAGGCTGCATACCATTGTTTCATGGCGTTGGGGTCTGCTGTTTTGCTAAGATTGGGGCTGCCACAGGCAGAGCAGAGCATTGATCAGGACAGGCTAAAGGTGGTTGGATCCAGCTCGGAGGCCCATTTGGTCGTGGTTTGTCGAGACGAGGTCGAGACTCGAGGCCGAGCCGGACGACGCGGACGTGTCGCTGATCTCCGGGGTCGCATCAACGGGACGGTCGTCTTGGTGTGGGTGGGCTCGGGGACTAGTTCTAGGCCAAGGTTCAGCCTCGTTCGGTATATTTGTGGGTGGCATACGCTCACTTGTGGATGTAATATGGCGCAGTTGTAAAGCAAAGACAGACGACATTGACAAGCACATGTGAAATTTCTGACCAGCGGGCTGGCCGGTCAGCGCCACAAAGCATAATGGTGCCGGTCTGGTATGTTTGGGTGCAGTCTTCGCTGGTGGCCGGCTATGCCGCGGTGGGCGCCACTGACATTGATGATGAGTAGATGTGGTGCCCCAACAAATCGCCATAGAGGCGCCGGACAACCGAGGCGGAACACGAGTCGTTGACGGCCTTATATAGAATGGCTCTCAGCAGACGATGGGTTGTGGCATAACTTGTTCCCGAACTCTCCCGTCTTCCTCTGTTCGTCTCTCTGTGAGGTGTTTTATTCTCCTGCCACTCGTTTAGCGGACTTGCTGGGCGCTGCCTCTTTTTTTCCTTCGTCTCGCCCGGATCCATTCCCTTTTTCCTGGTTGTTTGCTAGCAGCGTGCCTTTCTGCCTGTGCGTTTGTTCTCCTTCAGCCTAGGGGAGAAGAACCTCATGCAGTGAGTGCCAACCATGAAGGCCTCGATCCTGGCCCTTGGCGCGGCTCTCGCCGTTGCCCAGGCCGCCCCTCTGGTCTCGCCACGCGACGACGGCAGCGGTGCCTCTCCTCCGGTGGATGCGGCGGAACAACAACCGGCCGTCGTGTTGGCGTCGGCGTTGCCGGACTCGGAAAGCGTGGTGGAGCAGGGAGATAACAATGGTCACGAGTGTAAGTCGATCAACGGGAGGATCGTCTGCCATCATACCAGGACCGTTCTCAAGCCTGGCCCTACAGTGTACTCGACCAAGCCCATTGTCATCCCCATCGCCCACACCCGGACCGTTTCCGTGCTCCAACCGTCGGCCGCCGCCGGACCCCTTGTGCCGTTGCCTGTTCCATCGGGGACCGCGGGCGAAATTGAGAACCCGTTTAAGGCCAAGGTGAGTATATCTTTTTGTCTGAGAGAGAGACTTGGGCTTGGCTGACTTGCGGTTCGCTTGAAGCCCAAGGATGACGAGAAGCCGTCGAGCAACCCCCTGAAGGACCTTTTCGGGGGTAACAAGGATAAGGACGACAAGGAGAAGAAGCCGTTGTTCAAGAATCCGTTTGAGGGCATCTTTGGGGGCAACAAGGATAAGGACAAGAAGGATGACAACAAGGACAACAAGGACAACAAGGACAACAAGGACAACAAGGACAACAAGGACAACAAGGACAACAAGGACAATAAGAAGGATGACAACAAGAAGGATGACAACAAGAAGGACAACAACAAGAAGGACGACAACAAGAAGGACGACAACAAGAAGGACAACAACAAGAAGGACGATAAGAAGGATGACAACAAGGACAAGGATCACAAGGACGACAAGGACAAGAAGGATCACGACAAGGACAAGGACAAGGACCACAAGGATAAGGACCACGACAAGGATAAGGATGGCAAGGACAAGGACGGCAAAGGCAAGGACGGCGGCAAGGATGGCCAAGAGCCTCACAAGGATCCCCAGCCCGTTCCCCAACCCAAGCCCTATGACCCCTATTCCTACGACGACTCCTATTACCCTGCTCCTGTCCCCCAGCCTCTCCCTGGCCAAGGCCCCAGCAAGGCTGGTGTGCCCCTTCCTGAGCCTGCTAAGCCCAAGCCCGGTTCTGTTCCCATCGCCGGCGGCAAGAAGGATCATGACGACAAGCACGATGACAAGAACAAGGACAACAAGAACGATCACAAGCACAACGATCACCACAACAACCACAACAGCCACAACAACCACAATGACAAGGACAAGGACAACAAGCATGACAACAAGCATGATAACAACAACAAGAACAACGACAACAAGCACAACGACGGCAAGGGCAACAACAGTAAGGGTCCTGATGGCAAGGGCGATGACAAGGGCCCCGTCGCCATTGTCCCCGGTGGCGGCCACGACGGCTTCCCTGGCGGATACCCTGGCTACAATGATCGCAATGGCCGTGGCGGTTTTGATCACGGCGGACAAGGCGACTTTGGCCGTCACGGTCAGGGCTACGGCAGCAATGGTCACGATGGTTTCGGCCATGATGGCTTCGGACGCGATGGCTATAGCAACAACCGTGATGGCTTTGGGCACGACGGTTTCGGACATGGCGGTCGTGATGTCTATGGCAATGGTCGCGATGGCTTCGGTCACGGTGGCCTCGGCCACGGCGGCGATTACAACAACGGACATGGCTTCCCCCACGGTGGACCCGGCCCCTTCAACCGCACCGGCTACGGCTACAACAATACCGGTTTCGGACATGGCGGCTTCCCCGGCGGCCATGGCAACGACTTCTCACATGGCGACGGCTACAGCCACGGACCCGTCTACGACCACCCCAACGGCCATCCCTACGGCCATGAGCCCCGCTGCCCCGAGGGCTTCGCCTGCTACCACATCAACGAGTGCTACGGCGAGCGTTTCTGCGAGGAGGATTACATCCGCTGCCCGCGCTACCACTCGTGCCAGCCCGTCCGCTTCGCAGGCCCTGGTGTTCCCCCTACGCCCTTTGACAACAGCAGGCCCTATCCCAGCGGTGTCCCTTACTCTGGTCATGGCGGTAGGATCAATTATACTGACGGCTTCCCTTCTGGTCACGGCGGCAACTATGGCGATGATAGCTATGGCGAGCGTCACCATGGCGAGGGCTTTGGCCACGACGGCTTCGGCGGCGACAACTACGGTGAGCGACACCACGGCAATGGTTATGGCCTCGGCGGTCATGGCAACGGCAGACATGGCGCTGGATACGGTGGTGACAACTACGGCGAGCGCCACGGCCATGGCTTCGGAGGACATGGTAACGACAACTATGGTGAGAACCGCGGCCACGGCATCAGCAATGGCGGTTACGGAAACAGCCCCAGCTACGGCGAAGGCAGCCACGGCTACCCCCAGCACGGCTATCCTCCTGTGCCTCCTCCGGTCATTTGCAAAGAAGGTGAGACTGACTGCGGCGCCACGCCCTCGTACCCGCACCCTCCTCCTCCCCAGCCCTGCGGCGGACTGAACTACACCGACTGCTCCCCATCCTATGAAGGTAGCAGCAAGGGCAGCGGCAGCGGCAGCGGCGGCAAGACCACGTACAAGACGAAGTACAGGGGCCCCGGCTACGAGATCACCGAGAAGCACACCTACACCGAGAAGCACCGCTACGGCGGCTCCGACTGCGTTGGTGGAAAGGGCGGCAACTACACCGCATCGTGCCACTCCGAGGGCGAGCAGCAACACCGCCAGCCCGGCTACGAGCACCACCAACCCGGCTACAACCACACCGAGCATCCTCAGCCCCAGCCCTGCAACCAGTGCGCCGAGAGCGGTCACAACTCCGGCCCCTGCCCCCACGGCGGCGACCACTCGGGCGTCCACCCCTGCGGCGACGACTGCAACCACGACTGCCAATGCGACCACCCGTGCCCGCACAACTGCCCCATGCACGGCGGCGAGCAGCCCCACAACGGCACCCACGTCCCGCCATGCACCCACTCGTGCCCCGAGCACGGCCCGGCCCCGGCCCCACAATATCCGGCTCCTTCCTACCCCGAGGGTGGTCACGGCGGCGCACCCCCACCACCTGCCCCGATGCCTCAGCCGCAGTACCCAGCGCCCGAACAGCCCTGCCACGGCTACGACTGCCACCCTGCTCCTCCCGCTCCTCACCCAGCTCCGGCTCCTGGCCCCGCACCGCCAGCCTACCCCCACCCGGAACCTCACCACGAGCCGCAACCACCAGCCTACGTCCCACCCGCTCAACATCAACCACCTGCACCAGCACCACCGGCATACATCCCCGGTGCACCCCCCTGCCAAGGCTACGAGTGCGCACCCGAGTATCCCCAGGGTGGTGGTGGTGGTGGTGGCTATGCTCCCCCTCCTCCGGCGGGCAACTGGCAACCTATGCCGCCCAAGAACGGATCGCACCCTGAGTATCCTGAGCATGAGCAGCCTGGTGGACATGGAAATGGTGGTGGTGGATATGCGCCGCCGCCGCCTCCTCCTGCAAAGGGGAAGCCGGTCTCGCCTGTGCTTCCTGCGCCTGGGCCGGGGGGGTATGTGACTGCTGGGGCGGCGGGGTTGAGGGTTAGTTTTGGGGTGGGGTTGGTTGGGCTTTTGCTGGCTTTGGTTTTTTGAGGTGTTGATTTGAGGGTGTCAGAGAGAGAGATAGAGAGAGGGAGGGAGAGATGCAAGCTACATAGAGTTGAAAAGGGGATACTATCATTGACTGTTTTTTTTTGTTTTAGTTATATGGATACTGTCTAGTAATATTTTAATAATTGAGCATTTGTTTTTTTTTTTGTAATGTTTGGGATGAGTTGTTGTGTGAGTTGATGGTAATCTTTTCTGTCTCTTCTTTCTTTGGGCGGGCCCGGGGCTTGAGCTCTCAATTGTGACACCTCACTCCTCGGGATGCGCCGAGCTGAGATATTCCCGCACCGAGAACACAGTGTGTTTGTTGATTTCTTGCCATTCCGTCTTCGCTGCTGGGGGAATTTGGTGAAACATGTCGTGAGAAACTAGAGTCGATAGTCTGTGTTTGCTTTTCCCACATGCGCCGACAATTCGTCTGACGGACCGATGAACTGCAAATGACAGACACGGAGATTTTGGGGCCTGCAGGACACCACCACGTCTGCGACAAGTTCCGCTCCCCGGTTCCCAGGAGACAGAATTTACCGTCTGCAGGAGGAAGCCTTCGAGACGTTCTTCCGCTGTCGATGATACTCGCCGGCTAAATGTCAAAATGTCCGGGTCGACCACGCCCGCCGATGAAACGGATCATTGTGCCAAGCCCTGGACCGGCGCATGTGCAAATCCCGGCGGACCGGTAGGTTTCGGTAGCTAGAATACAGTACGTCGTGCTGCTGCGGACATAACAGCGAGATGAGGAAAAAGGGGGTTCGTGAATTGTTGACGTTGCTTATTCCGAGACTGGCTGGCCTACCTTCAGCCTGGCAGGGTTGATGACGAGCAACCAAGACATTCGGATACACGGGTAAACAACGCGCTCGTAATCTGAACTGCGTCGAGGGGATTGCGAAAAGGGGGCTGCTGACCACCACATGGTTCTGAGTGAGGTTTACACAGATGACGGAGGTTTGCGATACAGTCCTATTTTGGGTGTCAATGGCATCTTCCGACTCGGCGCCCTCCGGCCGCTGACAAGAAACGGGCTGCTTCCTTTTTCTCGGGTAACAGACGATGTGCCCCCTTCGAGATTGCTGTCAAACTCGTAGCTTCGTCTGATCTCGCCACCTGCCACGGCCCCGAGTCCAGCAACAAACAACCAGTCTCGCCGCCGCCGGCTTCATGTCTGCCACCATTGTCATGCGGCCAGTTTAACCGAACCTACTAGCGTGGCGGGCACGGATCTCGACCGCCAAGACGCTGGCATTCCCAGAGCAGCTTGACCTTGCGACGGGGCCTCTCTGCAGTCTTGAGAAAACAAGAACGTCGAGAAGCCTAAGGGAAAACTAGTGGGCTCGTGCGCTCGGCCCTAGCCAATCTGGTTCTCGCCACCCACACCGCGGCTCGAAAAGAAGCCTCCCAGCCTCACGGCGGCGACGTGGTTGCGTTTGCGCAAGCAATCAGAACTCCATGGCCATGTGCGTGATCGAGTGGACGGACCCAGCGTCTGTGCTGAGAGCGGAGAAGAGGTTCATTGCGCAAGACGATCCCCCAGATTCCACTTGGCACCGAGTGTTGGGCGCTGGGAATCGCCATGGCGTAAAAAAGTTGTTTGTGATTGTTGCGTGGTGGCTGTGGTGGCACTTATCGGGCTTGTGCTGCTTGGTGTGCTGGTGGTTGTGCTGGTGGTTGTGCCGGCGCGGTTGGAGAGAGCGATCAGCAATGGCGTTGTGAAATTGTGTTGCACCAAGACACAAAAAAGATGTGCAGGTGATGCACTGGATGGGGGGGGAAGGTCAATTCTCCCGGCACCCCGCAGATCTCGACGTCTCAACGAGATGATGAAAGACGGCAGAAGGATGCACCTGCGGTTGCTGGCAGCGAGTGCGTTGCCTTTTCTGCGCGCTTTCGTGCTTCTCTGCGTCTGCAGAGCGCATCTGTGGCTCTCCACCATCTGATCGCGAGAACAAGAGACGCAATGGCCGCTCGCACGACAGACAGCCTCTTCTCGGTGCTGCTGGCTCGATTGAGGTCAAAGGCAACCACTTCAAACATGCAGCTTGCCTCGGCCTGCCAAGCCAGGAGGCGTGGGCGTGCTCCCCACTAGACGATGGCTGGTCCTGACGCTAGCAGGGGTTCCCTCCGTTTGCTTGATCCACTTTTGCCGATGTCTGTCAGGGGATTTGATAGGCCCTGATGGGCCGGTGCCTCTGCGTGCAGACCGTACCTGCCGCGCATTTCGCACATTTCGAGATGGATTTTCTCTGGTCGGGCGCGATTGCAGCGCCGTGCATGCGCGACACTACTGCGGCCGCCGTGAGCCAAAGGGCCCAAACGTTTGATTGTTGCTGGGGTTCTGGCCGTCTCCGTCCACATTGCCCACACTGCTCCGCCCATCGTCCCATCGCAAACGACCTGGAAATCACTGCGGACCCCCCTACTGCTAGGCCGTTCCGGGCATCGCGTCAAGGACCCTGGCCGCCGCCGTTCTCGTCCCGGCAGGTCGAAGCCACCAAGAAGTTCGACGGGAAGCAGGGGGAAAAACCACCGATTCCGCCCCCTTGGGAGACGTGAATTTCCTCCCGATCTCTTTCGGATATCTCATTGCCATTGAGCATTGAGGAGTGACCGAAACCGCGCACCTTCCTCTGATCATCTCGACTGCGCCGGCCGACTGCGTCTCCTCCAGCCAATTTCTCGCGCTCCCAAAACTGCGGTCATCCGGCGCCGAGTCTGTCAACTCTCGAGATATACTATTTTCTGCTTGGTCGTCACAGCCGGCCGACAGTAGTCATCCAAGGTGCGTTGCGGATATGCTTATTCTCCGGCTCAAGTCTGGTGCCGCCGCCTTTTGTTTGGACCCGCGAAGGGCCCGGTGGAGTGTTGATTTTCCCAAAATTGCACCTCCCACATGGGATGCTCGCGATGCACGAGGTCGCCGGCCGCGTGCCCTGCTTGCGCTGTCCTTCCATATCGAGCAATCGAGCAGTGAATAGCACGCAGCCACCGGGTGCCGGCGTGGCAGAGGGAATATATCCAGCGGGACGATGCTCCTGATGCTTGGGCGCATGAAAGTGCCGCCTCCCCGCCGCCTCCCCTCGCACTCCTCTCACTCCTCTCACACACCCAGACACAGATTTGGATCAATTCGTGCCGCTCGTTGCTGTTTCGTTCCCCCCACCATCATCGCACCCCTGCCGTACCCGGCGCCCATCCGTCCTTTGTTTCAGCTCCTCTCCGCACATGCTCTCTGTCTTGGGTGGCCGAGTCGACTAACAAAAGCAGCCTGCCGTCCCCAGCCCTGCGAGATCGAGCTTCGCCGCCAGTGTCCCGCCCAATTACCTCGCCAAAATCCCGAGCGCAATCTACGACGCTACCACGCCCTCGCAGCAGAGCACCGCGAATGCTCGGTCCTCCCCTGTCCCGCCGGCCACACGCCTCATTGTGCTAGCTGTCTGCCGTCTCGCCAGGATAGCAGCAGGTCTGCAGAACACCTTGGGCTTCCCACGGTTACACCAGAGTTGCGGTCATGGTTCCCTCTATAGACACGGCCGCCTCCCGGCCCTCCTCGAGCGTTGTCTCCCCTCCCCAGAAAATGCCACCACGATCGAGGGCCCAGAGCATTTCCAGCGACCGACCATCAACGATTGCTCACAGCTTCATGTCGCCCCCGTTGTCCGTTTCCCCCGAGGCGGCTTTCATCGCCGGGTCCGCCGCCTCGCAGATTGTCACCAACGATCACGACAGCCATGCCGACGCCTGGTACGATCAGCATGGTGTAGAGCCGTCCGGAGAGACGGCCATGGTGTCGCCCGCTGCGCTGCAGCTGGTGAATAACTTTCTAGATCAGCTCCTGTTCAACTTTCTCAGCGTCGCACGGTCGACCTCGCTCTCGGCCCTACGACCCGCCGTTTCCGAAGTGCTCAAGCCGAAGCTCGCAAAGGATGCAATCAATCAGGCAGATGAGGAGCTGCGCGAATACCTGGGCGGCGATGACGAGGAATTGGGGGAGCAATCGTCCGACCCCGTTTCGCCCAGAGATTGGGATCTCGAGCTCGCTTGGAAGCGAACACGCCTGCGATGCATGGTCTACTCCTCGCTAGGTGATATGGAGGAGGAGGACGAAGATTACTACATGGAAGAGGAGCATCTGGGCACCGAGCTCGGGGACCGCCTTTCCGAGATTGTGTCGCCGGCGGTTGCCATCTTTCTGACGTCTATTCTGGAGTTTATGGGAGAGCAGGCCCTAATAGTAGCGGGGCAGGCTGCTTACCACCGCATGCGCGTCAAGCATGAGAAGGAACTCAAGGACGGGAAGCGCAGTCCAGCCGACTCTGCAGATCGGACTCTCATTGAAGAGCTGGACATGGAGCGCGTTGCCCTCGACCGGACCCTGGGAAGACTGTGGAGGGCCTGGAAGAAGAAGATTCGGTCTCCTGGCATTATGACAATGGACCAGCGGCTGTCTCGCTCTTATTCCAAAGATTCAATGCGTGGCAATGCTAGCCACCTACGATCGCCCAGTAGCATCACGACTGAAGCTGCGATTCCGGCTACGGTTCCCGAACCGGTGAACGAGCTGGAAGACGCAGAGGAGGCCCCTACAGAACCAGTGGAGGAGTATTTGATTGCCGCGGAGATTCCGCTTCCGATGGGTCCCCGTGATGTCGATGAGATTGAGGTTCCAGGTCTTTCTTACTACAGCGATGACGACACCGAAGCTGACGACTTCGATGATTTGGAGGATTTGTTGCCGATCCGGCCCAAGAGCTTAATGGTTTTCTCTGCTCCTCGCGACCAGCCCGGGCCGACTGTTTCCCAGCCGCAGACTCCAGCTTTCGTCTTCCGGCAACGATCGAATTCGCTGCCAACTCCACCGGCCGCCCCCTTCATTCCCACCGACTCGTCTCCCGTCGAGGTCGAGGAGGAGATCGTGGACGACGTGCCTCCGGAAGTTGCCGAGGTCGCATCCGAATCTCCCAAGGCTGGTTGGTCCGAGTCGGAGGACGTGACACCTGTGTCCTCCGCTGGTCTCGACTACCCCAAGGTTGAGCATCACGGGCCAGAGGAGGAGCTTCAAGACGACGAGCTGGGAGAGCTCGAGGATGAGCTTGTTGAAGAGCCCCAGATTCTCATGTCATCGAGAGTGTCAATCTCGGGTCGCAGCATCTCGCCTGCGGCTTCTGAACACAGAATCCCAGCGGCCATCAACACCAACTTGCCAATTCGGACGCCTAGCATTCACTCCGCACGCCTGGTTGATGTTGCTGGTCCTCGCAGCCCTGCAATTGGCTCGATCGGGTCGCGCCGCAGCTCTGCAGACGTGACAGAGAACATCCGCCAGGCGACAGCGACCCGCCTGAGCGGTGGAATGACGCCGCCCATCATTGAAGAGCGGATGCGTCGTTCTCCCGACAGCATGTCAGCTTTCAGATCTCCTGCCCTACGATCTGGCCTTTCTGGAAATCACTCGATTTCCGAGGCGGAAGAAGCTACTGCGAATGAGCAGGCAGCGTCTCCCGCCAGCCCGACAGGTTCCTCGGGCGCCGTCGGAAGTGGCTTGGCTATCATCCAGGAGCCCGTCGCGGCAGCGCCCAAGCAGTCCAGGGCACCTGACTCACAATCGGTCTTTGGATCGGTCGCGCAGCGCACACAAGGCCCGCCATCACCCGTCAAGCCAGTCACCAAGGTAACGATTATCTCGTCAACAGCCTCGAGTGGAACCTTTTACATGGAAGACAAGCCAGAGCCATCTCGCAAGCCCTCGATTCCGGCCCGTCCGCAGCCCGTCACGCCAACCAATGGATCCTTCTCTGTGCCACAACCCTCAGTCCCGGAACGGAATATCGGGAGACAGCACGTTGGTGCGTCGCCGCCTCGGACGCATCCAGCGACTATTGGACAAGTATCCGTGGAACAATTGCGTAACCGGAGCCCCTCGGAGTCTTTCAGAACACAGGATTCCGGAAACATGGCAACAAGACAACAGCACACATCGGGCTCCACGTCGAGCTCGTCGACCACCAGATTGAAGCAGTTGAGGACGTCGGAGGAGACGACGCGCTCGCGGATTGATGTTGCACGCAATTTTGAGGAGCTCATCCAGAGCGACCAGACAATCCAGTACACGCTAACGCCGGAGAGCATGCGTGACATTGACGTAAGTGTGATCTATCGCATGGGCCCGCGTTATCTAATCACGGGAAAACCATCACAGTCACAGTCGAACCGTTCAGGTCTCACGGGTAGTCCCGTCATTGCTGTCAAACGAAAGAGCGAAGAGGCTCGTCAAAACGGAGATCGATCTAGGTCATCGTCCTTCGCGCATTCGAGCGAGCTCAAGCGGTCGACGTCTATATCGCGCTCCTCGGGCCCAATCTCATACCCCGTTCCCGAGACACAGCGCAAGAACAGCCTGACCACTGTTCAGTCTAACGGCAGCACGCCACTAACCAACTCGCGGTCGGCTCCTTTAGGAGCACCCAAGCCCCGGGCCAATTCTTCGCAACCCAGAGACGCCAGATTGCCCCGCGAATCACTTGCCGAGTTTGCAGAGTTCATTCGCTCAACCGGCCCGAACGGCGGTGCTCCTGTGCGCAATCCCGCTGTAGCTGCTGCTTCTGCTGCGTCGCTGCCAAAGGCAAGTATCGACTCGGGTCGGGTCTCGACCACCAGCAGCATGAACCGGGCACGTCTTCAAGCTCGTGACGCCGCAGTTGACTATAAGGACGACAACTCGGACCTGATCGACTTCATCCGCCGTGGACCCCCCAGCACCACGGGCAACCCCCGGATCCCCAAGACAGTAGCCCCCTTCCGGACAACCATGGACTCGGATCAGCTTTCTGGAGCCGTTGGCGGTAGGGCCGTGGACGCCCACCTGCGCGATGTCGATGTGAGAAGCAGCCGGGCGTCCACTAATGTTACCGAGCCTTCGATTGCATCTTCGATTAACTCTCAGAGTGCGCTCCTCGGACGGAACAAGCCTCTCCCTGGAGGCAACAAGAGCTACGGTGGCTTCGGGGATGACGACATGCCGATGCCAAAGCGCAAGACTCGCCGTGTTCGTGATCCGTACGCCATCGACCTCAGCGATGAGGACGATGACCTCGAAGACCTGGACCCCACACCGCGACGAAAGAGGCAAGAACCGCAAGAGGAGAGTCTCATCGACTTCCTCCGCAGCGTTCCCCCACCTCCTGAACCCGTCATCCGGCCATTTGTTGCTCCTCCTCCGCCTCAGCCCAAACCTAAGAAGAAAGCCAGCGCGCCGAGCTTGATGGCGAGGTTCACGAGGCGTGACAGCGGGCGCAACAGCGCAAACTCGTCGGGCGGCTCATCCCCGCGAAGCCCTGTCCCTCCACCTGTTCCAGCGGCGGACCAGCGACCAGCAAACAGCCGACCTGTGGGCGCAAAAGGCTACATCCCGATCCAAGTCAACATTCCGCCGGGCGCCGACATGTACAACCCGGCTAATTACTCGTCCAAGGCAGCGGCTACCATGGGCACTGGTAGCCGGCCAGCGGGACGTGTCCCGATGAAGAAGTTCGAGCCGCGTGAGGCAGTCTCGGTTCCCAGCCGTGGAACGTCGGAGTTGGCGGAGTTTTTCAAGAACTCGGCACCACCAGGGGGTGTGGATGATGATTACAGGGCGGCACGGGGGAAGAAGACCAGAGTTGCTTGATACCCTTGAACGGTGCGCGGTGCATGATGTGTTGAATTCTTGTACAAATGTTTCTGTCGTGTTGTTGAGAGTTTTGATACAAAAAGCATGTACGTGGCTTGCAGGGGGTAAAATTGCAGAGCCTTTAATGTATTTTCACTAGCGGTTACCTTTTTTTTTTTTGTTCATGGCCTTGTGTTTATTTATTTTTCAGAAAGCATGAAGATTGCTGATACCATGGGAGTTTTTTGTCGATGTCTTTTTTGTGGTCAAGGAGGTCGAGTGAGAAACCGAAGAGATGAAAACTCGGGTGGGTGATAGGCAACAAGCAAGCAAGCAAGCAGTGTATGTCACATCAGACGACTACGTTGTCAGTTTTCTCATTTGTATGTAATTAGGCGGGTGGGTAGTGGTTGTGAATATGATGACTTGAAGTTATATATATCTCTTCCTGTTGCATTGTGATGATGTGATGCGAGATCTGATCATCTGTGTCAAAATGTTGTGTTGAGATCAGATTCGAAAGCAAGCGAGTGCCGATGCAAGCCGCCCTCCTGCCACCGGAGGGTTGGGGTTGTTTGACATCTCCAAGCCGGTACGCCGGCCACGTACGGTAAGCCGGAGATACAGAACGCGATTACGATTGCGATTGCGACGCTGCGTTGATTATCCAATGGTCAGAATATGTCATGAGCGGACGGCTTGGGCGGGGTAATATTAGATGATGTATCACTTTTTTTTCCTCCTTTGCCGCACTAAATCCCGTCTGTTTGTTCTTTTTGTCGTCCTACAGTTCTCATAATGTTGCGGTGTGGAAGCGGTGAAGCAATCATATGGGGCTCTGAAAGAAAGCTAATGTGGGGACGGGTTGGGAAGAATTGGCCTTGCATATAGCGATCGGATAGCAGACTGATACTTTGGAGGTACAAGAGACCAAATCCGCACACAGTGTGAATGCGCACTGCATGAGACATGCAGATGTCGGGTCTGGTACGGTAGGACACTGCAAGTTGGTTGAAGAAATGCACCTTATTTGATGTCAGTTCCTTTCTTTGCTGGCGGCGCCGAAGTTTCCGATGAGAGGGGTTCTGCTTGCTGCGTGAGCCTGCGGCTTTGGGTTCAAGTTTTGATAGGTACCCCGGTACCCCGCATTGCCCCGCAGCACGGCGCGAGGCTGTCGTTATCGCAACTGCGGAGCGCGGGGGAGGGGGACAATTGGCTGGTTGGCTTCTTTTCCTTCGTAAAGGCAAACGCAAAGCAAACGACGACACATCGGCTTAGGTACTCAACCCAGAGGGGATATCCACCGATCAACCCTCACGCTGCACCGGCAAACCTGTCGATTCCAAGCAGGCCCGAGCTCGCCAGGGCCAAAGGCCAGCCCAGGCAACGCGAGGCGAGAGATGACAGACAAAATCCCACCCCACCTCTTCACCCTAACCCTCCCCCTCTCCATCACCCACCCTTTGTCTTCCAACCCGCCCTTCGTCACACACATCCCCCGTCTCTCCTACCTCCCCCTCTTGCTCCCGCGCCTGACCGCCTACTTCAGTCTTCCCTGCAGCTCCTTCCACCATGAAGAAGTCCAGCTACGCAACCTAGCCGTCGGGTTGCTCGCCGATCTGTACCAACCGGCCTCGCTGCCATGGAAGTTGATAGTCGGCGACGGCCCAGAATGGGATATCAGCGACACGTTTATGAACAGTGCCAAGGAGGCTGATTTTGTGCGGAATGGCAATGCAAAGATGATTATGGGGTTGAGTAAGGGGGAGAGTGTGGGGTTGTGGGAGGCTGTCAAGGATTGTAAGTTTTGTCTCCTCTGTTTCTGTCTGTTTGTGCTGGATGAATGGATGAGATTTTTTTTTTTTTTTTAAAAAAGGGAGGTAATGTTGATGTGGCATAATAGGTGATTATACCGCCTTCGCCAAGATCCAGAACAAGCTTTTGAATGCGCCGACGCAGCTCAGGAACGTACCGGTTCGGATATACCTACCCTCTGCGGAGGAAGGGTTCAAGGTTGTGCAGACATTGATTCCGGCCAAGTTGCCGAATCGTGAGTTTTTCTCTGATATGAAGAGGTAGGCAATGCTGAAGAGATTAGGAACACCACAGACACTGGGCGTGGCACTCAAGAATGTGTTGCCTACGCTCTTCCCTAGTAGTCGGGATCCGGTTCTGGCGAATGTCATCCTCCATGGGGCGGCGGTTCCCTTTCGGGCGCCGTTGGAGGAACTGATGCGCGAAGCAGCGTATCCAGACGGGTGGCTCTGTTTGGTTATTGTTCTCCTGTAATGATTCACATGTCATAATGGAACTGTCCGCTGGGTGACCAACATCATAACCAACCCCTGTTTGTCTACCACTCCTTGTTGTCTCTCCCTCGCCGTGTCTGTCAGTGTATGGCACCCTTCTACATACAAGGACCAGTCCCCCATTGCCATCTGGGGGTCTCATTTATACAGGCTCCCACCCCAACAATCCATCCATCCATCCATACCATCCCAAATCTTTCTTTCCAAGTAGAATAGGCAAAAAAAAAATCGTTTCAACCATCACGTCGAACTTCAAAAGAAGCTACGTGTTATTCGAAATATAGAGGGCGAATAGTCGAATTGAAACAAAGCAGATAACCGCCCGCCTCCTGCCAATGACCAGGATCCAAGAATAACCAATCCATAGACGCGTTTCACATAGTGGTATCTCCTTCGCTTCCCCGGGCAAAAGAAAGAAGAAAACTTGGCAGAGGTCAAAACGAAAAGAGAACAAAAAAAACCGTGCAAATGCAATGTTTGGGATATCTCGGCCAGAGCCTAGACGAGGGCGAGATGGAAAGCACACGACCCACCCCCACCTCGCAGATGCATTGGAAGCCACGCCATGACGAGAAAAAAAACACTGGGACATGCAAAAAAAGAAAAGCGACGATGAAACCCCCTTCACCTGCGCCTAGAAGCGTGTCGTTTTTCTTTTCCCACGATACCCATCCGCTGGTATAAAGCATTAAGAATAAGGTGTCGACCATGAAGCATCTAATGGTGATGTTGCATGGGAGGCAGCGTTGTGATCATGCCGTCAATAGACGGCCCCGGTGCTGACATGCCGGGTGGTCCGGATAGGGCATGCGGGCTCGGCATCCCCGGTGATCCCGACATGCCCGGCGGGCTTGGGACACCTGGCGGCGGACCAGACATCATGCCGCTGATCGATGGTCCATGACCCGACGCCGGCGGTCCAGATATCGCATGCACCCCGGGCATGGCGTGTGGATTGTGTGGGCCCGGCGGACTGGGCATCCCCGGGGCGCCGGGTGCGCCAGGTGGGCTGGGTAGCCCGGATCCGGGCAAGCCATGGTGGCCTGACATGGGATGGGGACCAGGCATGCCGTACGGACTCGCCACTCCCGGTGGTACAGCCGCCCCGGGAGGGTGCGTATTCATTGGCGGCAACTGCGGCGGCATCTGGGGCGGCGGGCCGCTTGTCGTGCTGGAGAAGCTCGAGTTCGGATGAGGCTGCAAGTCCATCATGTCGCTCATTGGTCTCCTCCACAGCTCACGGTCGAGCCCCTCGAGAATGCGCATGTCGATGGCAAGCGCACTGGACGGCTGCGAAATGACTCTAAAGAAGGAGATGGTCTTCTGAAAGAGATCTCGGAGTGTCGGCTCGTCGACAAACGGGTGGAGGGTTGGATCCTTGAACGCGGCGGCGAGCGTCAAGAGGTTGCCCCATTGCCTGTGGTGACGTTAGCATTGCTCTTCTTCTGGACAGACATAAACATACGCATGCGCGGTTCCAAACACGTTGGTGATGACGAACCGCTCCTCCTTGATGCCGTGGAATGCGCGCGTGCTCTCAATCAGTGCCCGGATGCCCTTTTCTGCATTGTTAATCACTTCGTTGGGGTTGTTGTTTGGAGGCATGGCTCCCGCTGCCGCTGGCGACCCAAATTCGGGCGCATTGGGCGACTGCGTCCGCATCTTGTGGTTGTAGTCAAGAATCTGGCGGATAAAAGGCCGGTATGTGATGACTTGTGCCCCCCAGTACTTGGCCCGCAGTCGGGCAGCCAAGATGTCCTTCGCCGGCGGATCGTTATGATTAAACTTGAACTCGGGCGGCACAAATCGCATGTCGAGGGAGTTCTGCACGTAGTCGACAAACTTGCCCGCGTCATGCTGGTACTGGAGAGGATCCGGCTTCTCGGGGTCGTACAGTCTCGAGTGAATGTGGTTCAGGCTTTTTCGCAGATAGAGCTGTGCCAGGTAGCCTCGGAGCACACGCCCGTCGTGGCCTTGTTGTTCGGCGAGCTTGATGTTTGGGTACGGTATCATTTCTTCGAACGCCAAGATGTGCGACTGTGGCAGCGGCAACTCGGCGATGATATCACTGGCATGGGTTAGCCCTCAACTCGATCGGGGTCAGGTATCTAGGCACAAACCTCTCGAGCTGCAGACACGTCCAGAACGCAAAACAGAGCTGGTTATCCGTCTTTTCCGTGATGGTCTCCAGCCCATTAGGAATGGCGTCCTTGAGGTTGGACAGCCGATTCATGGCCCTGTTTTTTGTGTTAGTAAATTGTCAAACACGGCTACGGGTTGGTTGCTCCTACGGTCTCATCTTGATCTGCAGCGCGTAGCCAGCCTCCTTGATGTACGCATAGCTCTCCACGACCCTTCCGAGCTGGCCATGGTATAGTCCTGCGAGGAGATAGGCATGGATGTGTCGCAGGCTTGACCCGGCAAGTTGCCCTCCTAGAATATCGGTTGCGTGAGCAAAGTAGTCCAGGCCAGGGATAACGTCCATGTTCCTCTTTAGCGACTGGGCCTTTGGCGCGTTCGGCCCAACACCTTGGAACGATTGCCGCCGACTGCTGCTCGACCGATCCCCATCCTTTGGCGACCCGTGACCAGAATACGATGGCGGTCCAGGAGGCGAGCCTTGGCTCGGCGAGGCCGGGTACCCGTTCCGCGTTGATGGCGAGTCAAACGTCGAAGAGGGCTCACCGACCGGCACCAAGTCGGGAATCTTCTTTTTGTAGTCACAGATTTTGCCCAGCGCAAGAACCAGCAACACCAATGCGTTGTTGATGGACCGTTGGAACGTCGGCTTCGCTTTGGGTGAAGGCAGGTCCTGGCCTTCCGGAGCGGGCGATGTCCGCTTCCTTTTCCTGTCGTGCTCGTACGGCGCTGCGAACTTTGCAACAGCAACGTGTTTGCTCGTTTTGCTTTGGAGGCTCTCCAAAAACAGCTTAACCATAGCATGTAGCTCCACAGGTATCATCAACGGATGCATATTCTGGACGTTCTCCTCGTAGCTCTTGACGTATTTCCACACCGTCGCTTCTTGGAAGTCTAGAGGAGGCGTTGATGTTATCGCCGACCTGCCGTCTGAGGGCCCGGGAGACCCGCTGATCTGGCCCCAGCAGTCTGCCGGCGAAGGAGCACCGGTATCCGAGTATTCGTCCTGCACCTCCATGACGCCGAGTTCGTGGCCGGTGTCCTTATCGCCCCGGCTGCTGTCGCCCTCGCCCCTCCCCCAGATCCTCAACAGTCCGCGCCTCTCTTCCTGTCGGATCGGAAACTCATCCACAAACTTGACGTTCTCAGCCTCCAGATGTCGTCGGACCAAGGCGTCGATAGCCGGCCATTTGAGAAGCAAGGCTGCTAGGGTCGTGTGATTAGGCGGTATTGCTGGGACACCAGGTTTCACCTGTGGCCCTGGGTCTGCTTCCGTCTCATCCTCCATGTTCCGCACAACAGTCCGCGCCTCTTGTGCATTAATTGGGGCCATATTTGTCGCCAACGTCTCTCCCGGAGATGACGAGTAGTTGTCCTCTGCCAGGGCCCCTGAATCAGCCGACCCAGGGCGCTCGTCCTCTTCCATCTTCATGTCGGGCGGCTGGAGGTCGATCGTTGGCGCAACGCGCTTGACGACATGTTCAAGGTGGCTGAAACGCTGTTCAAAAGTGCTAAATTTCTGCGTCAAGTTCAAAAGGGCATCCAGAATATCTGTTGCAACCTTGTCTTGTCTGTGTACTGTGTCAGCGTGGCAGGAGAGTGCCCACCAACAGCCAGGGAAACCCACTGCTTCGGGACTGCTTCCCGGTACTTGCACTCGACCTTCTTCTCCCTGCAGCTTTTACAAGGCTTGGTCTCGTCGCATTTTGCCTTGAGCTGCCGACAGCTGTCGCACGCCTACCGTTCACGGTCAGCTTCCACGTCCATAGCTTGAGCGAGACCCTTTGGAGACCTACCTGCGACGCTCTCTGGGCTTTGCGCTTGCCCGACGACGCAATATGAACCGTGTATGGGAGCTCGCTGTGGGACCCAAATGATGGCGCATAGTCGTACGGCTGCGAATGGGGATGCGGTGTCTGTGGAGGATAGCTCGGCTGTCTGTACATGGACGGCGGCGGGCCACTGTCGTAGCCCACATGTCGCTTCTCCTCTGGGTAGGTCTGTGGAGGGGGATGGGGAGCGTGCGGCGTGCCCGGCGTCATGCTGTCTGGGCCGCCTCCGGTCGAGAGCGGCCGGCGCAGCTGCGGGAGCGTGTCTTCTCCGGGATCCGGCTTGACCATGGGGTCGCGGGAGGGATAGCCCGGGTAGGGCGGGTGAGCTGGAGACTGCGGTGGCCGATGTTCCTGCATGGGCGGATATCGTTCGGGCTCATGATGGCGCCGGTCGTCGTTAAGGGGTGGTTGTTGCGCATGCGGCGGCGGCGGGTGAGCCTGTGGTTGCTGATGGTGGTGAGGGGGCGGCGGCGGTTGATGCTGGTGATGAGGATCCCCGGGGCCGGCGGGTCGAGGGGGAGGGTATGAGTGTGGTGAAGGTTGAGGTGGGTATTGGGATGCCGGAGGGGGGTGGTGAGGAATATGGGAGCCGGTGGTCGAGGGAGTGGGATGGGGGAGGGACACACCGTGGCCGTGGTGCGCACCGCCTGCTGACCATGGCGGAACAGTCGACAGACGGGGCCGTTTGGGGTCAGGCTGCCCTGGGTCCATGGCTGTGGGGGATTTATATACGGCAGTACATAAATACCAGAGAGTCCAGTCAACAGGCTAGGACGGTACACGCAGCGCAAGCAGCTACACACCGGCCGCAGCAGTAGCAGCACACCAGCAGCAGCAGAAGCAGCAGCAAGTAGCACTGGCCTCAGGAGCGGTGCCGTGACAGGACCATGGAGCAGGAGCACTGGCAGCAGCAGCAAACAAGCAGCGAGGCCTGTCTCGGGCAAAGACCAGGGAGCTGGCAAGGTCCAAGAACCTGTGCGATTCAGGACGGGATGTGCGCACAACAGGACTCAGGAGGCGACTTCAAGGGGACGGCGGAGTCATGGGCGGGCTCTCCGTAGGCGAGCCTATTGGCCTGGAGATGGCAATGGCATGAGAGGGGAACCGGCAGAGGCAAGTTGCCAGCGCCGAGAAGTCCCCGGGGGGCTAGCCTTCCCTACTCACCTGGCTCGTGGGGAGGCCGAGATGAGAGAGGGAGCTCGGCCGACCAAACAGGAGCACCAGTTGGGCAGCAACGGTCTGGCTGCGTAGCTCGTTTCGCGGGTTTTGGGTGGCGGACAAGCGGGGAGAGTCGTGTTGGAGAAAAAAAAGTGGTCAGAGAGCAGACGAGAGCGAAAGGCTCGGCAAAGACCCGGCCGTCCGTCTCTAGCCTCTCAACCCGGGATCGATCGCCCTTGTTGGGGGTCCTTGGGGGGTAGCTGGGGCAGCTCGGCCAGCTTGGAGCTTAGCGCGCTTTGCTGAGCGCTGCTTGGGGCGCTTCCCGACTGCCGTCTGCCGACTCTGCGGCTCAAATTCGGCGAGGACGATGCGGTGTGGTGCGTGTGGGCGCGCGTGTGTTGGGCAAAGAAGCAGGTGAGGAGCCAGGTCCGATGGTGTTTTGGCTTGAGGAGAAGTCTGAAAACCGATTGACGGGTTCGAGCAACCCCGGTCCCGCACCTCTTCTCGTCTGATGGGGTGGATAGCCAGGAGCTCCCCAGTGCCAGGGTGGGCGCAATTGCAGACGCTTGTCAATGGATAATCAGAAGAACAGAGCGAACGGTGGAGCCCGCGCTGTTGGGCCGGGGGGTCCCCTGCTAGAGCCTCTGAAGTCAAGGACCCAAAGAGGGACTGTGCCAGCGCCGGCTGGGTCTCGCGCTGCCTTTGCGCCTGCTGCGCTGCCTAGCGTCGCAAGCAGCTCGATTACTTTCTTCTTTCCTGACGTGCGCACTTTTCGTCTCGTCTTGCCGTCCACACACACGTTCACACCGTTGTCCGCTTCTGTGGGGAAACCTGGACACCTGCGCCTCGCCAGCAGCAGAGGCGGTGACGGATCCCAGACAGATGATGGGCAGGCAGGCGAGCAGAGCAGGCCGGGGGTCAGGGACCCCTTCCTGTGAGATTTGGAATTTGGGAGCTGCCAGAACACGGCAAGCCTGCGAGCTTGTCTGGAGGGGCCGGCGGCGACGACGATGACGACGGGTGGATGGCAATCTGCACGTAGCACGACGGGAAAAGCGTGTCGCAGCGCAAACTGCGGCGGCGGCGGCGGCGGCGGCGGCGTCGACAAACAAGAATAAAAACAGCCCGACGGTGATGACGGGCCAGACGGGACCCGGAGGGTGGGAGCGACCTTGCGAGGGTGGGAATTCGGGATTAGCGCGCGGCGCGACACCAACGATTCGATTCGGCACAGGGTGGCACCGAACGTGGTGAAGCACCAGAACCAGGACCCAAGAAAAGACAAACAACGGGATGCGAAAAAATTGGCTCGCTGGCAGGGCCCGTCGGCAGGTGGTTTGCGAGGCAGGCCGCAGACAAGACAAGAGCAGCCCAGACAGGGCGGGGGAGAGTGACCATCCATCACAACTTCCCCTCCTTCTCACGCTCACCCTCGCGGTCCTGATTGCAAGGGTCCGGCGCGCACTGTGCGCTGACGACCCCCGAATCTTTCAACGCGTACCGCGCAGTACCGCAAGCCTCGCTGCTGCATTCTCCGTCCCGACGGTGAAGGCACTTTTGACGGCCCAGCATTCTGGCCAGGCAGGGTCACCAGGGCGGCCTGGTCATGCTGCTGGTCATACCTGCCAAGCAGGGTTACGGAAGACGGAAGATGTGGAAGATGATGGACGGCAAGTCAGCATCATTTTTTTTGTTACGAGTAACGGGCCGTAATACGCTGTACATAATGCGATCCACAGCCGCAGCAGCGTTCCATCGCCGCCGTGGGTCAAGCGGACAGGAGGTGCAAAGCGTCGATGAGAGGCTGGGGACGATTTCGCAAGGCGGAGGAAGGAAGAAAGAGCATGCTCCGTGCATGCCGGGGGTTAGAACAGGGTGCCGGGGTGTTGGGACGGGCACGGCTCCCTCGGTTGCCCAGGGCGTTTTCTTGGGCTTCTTGCGAGCTTCGATTGGCCGTTGCGGCTCCCACCACCAACCCGCAAAACAAACGCCATCCAGAGTCTCGGATCGGCGAAGCCCCAAACGAGGAAATCGAGTCCGCGATGACAGCAACCGGCCTCATGCAACTCGCTCAAACACGAAGGAGCAACATAGCTTCAGCTGAGATGGAAGAAGCGGCGGTTGAGGCCAGCTCTCGGCTGGCACTCGCCAGCTTCAAGATGAAGATGGAATCGCAATCTTTAGGGGTTGGGCCGGACTTGGGCAAGCGGACGAACCAAAGCCGCTCGTAGCCCCATGTGGGGAAAGGGTTTCGACTGCGGGATCCAGAAACCATTGCCTTGGAATCCCGCTTGTGTTGGAAAGAGCAAGCTCAACAGCACAAAAGTCACGCACGCCACAACGACAATCTCTCACCGCTCGCAACCCGACGATCAAGGACTTTGGGTGCCGAGGACGTCTAGTGTCGAAGATCATGGGACCGGGTGGCCGGGCAGATGGGCGGCCTACGTCGCCGAATCGCTTCTCGGCAAGCTACCGATGAGCCACGGAAGCATTGCATTTCCATTTCTCCTCCTGCCCCTCCTCTCCTCAGAGCCAGAGCCTCCCTCCGCCCCCTCCGCCTCCGCTCCTTGACAGCTGCCAGCCGGACAATTTGTTGATCTCCTGCAGTGGGCGAACCAACGGTGCAGAGGCGCGTCCGAGCGCGCGCCGACCAGCAAGTGCGACGCAAACGAGGTGAAACCTGGTTCTTCCAGAAGACAAAAGGACGGCTCATGCGTTCCTGCAATCCCTTTTCGCCGCCTCGCTCGACTAGCGCCCTGATAGTGCGGTCGCCGGACGCTAAAGAAAAGAAAAGAAGGAAAAAAGAAGAAAACATGCTAGTGTTTTCTCAGTTTCCCACGCCCGTCTGAGATAGCGTCGCTTTAGGGCATTACTCGCCAGCTAGCGGGATGCGCAGGGGATGAGAGGTGAAGCCCGGAGTGCGACACCTTGCCGTTTTTCCCTCGCGGTGGCGTTCGGCTGGCCTGTTTGCACCAATCACGGCGGCTAGCACGGTCCCAAGAGTGTGGGCGAGCCAGCGACCAGGCCCGAGAGCGTGGACAATCCCATTCCTCAAACGACGCTACGGCCTGTTCTGCGAACCAGTGATTCGGCGTGCTCTGCTTCTGCCAACTTTCCCCCACAAACCCTTGCATGGCCTGGCCGCCATTCGTATCCCGAGCAATTGGCACCAGACTTCTCGAGTCAGTTCGACGCGTTTGGAATGCCCTCGCCACCACGCCGTCTGTCATAAGGGTCTTCTAGAAGCTCGGCGACACTGCTATCGATCGGTCTAGCATCTGTCCGGCCGAAACTTGAGCCTCCAATCAGGGTAGGGCATGGTTGATGTGTGGCTGTCGTTTTTAGAAGCGCTCCAGGACCTGGGAGAACAGAATCTGGAACAGGCGGGGGGCAGACGACCGGGGGAGAACCAGAAAGACGAGAGGCGCTGCAATATCGGCCCAGAAGGCGGGCGAACGCAATGCAATGACGTGCCATTGCAGCCTGGAGCCCTCTCACTGGTGATGGCCTCCAGCGCACTTTGGCCACAATGACGTTGCGGCTCGAAGCCCCCAGAGGATTACGTGTGTTTGGAGCAAGCAGAGCACGACCTCAGTGAGGGTTGGCTCATCGTGAGGGCCGAACCCGAAGACACGGACTTGAATGGTGACGGCGCGTCCACACCTCCCGTGACCTTTCCGTGACGCGACACGGCGCAGGCGAAGATCACAAACATGCCGTGCACGGTCAGCGCGACGGGACCCATTCGTCGATTGGCGCTACCTGGGCGCAAAACACGTCGCCTCATGAAAAGGGGAGGGGGCAGCGGAGAAAAAGAAGCAAAACGTCGACGCCAGTGAAACCAGAAACACCACAAATGACCGGCCGCTCTTGGCTGAGTCGCTGTCTGCTCCCAATCAGGCATGCCGGCACTGGCACTTGTGTGGCCTGTGGACGTGGTGAGGGCAGAACCCAGCAAAAAGAAGCACTGTTGACGTTGAATTGCGTGCTTGTGGGCAGATTGGGCCGCATCGAGACCCAGCTGACGGAACGCCCTAGTTTCATCGGACAAGCTGGGCAATCTGTCAATCTTCCCCAGTTCCATCGTGCAAGCCGTCCCCGCACCCGATACGAGCAAGGCCTCTCTGGGTACAGGTGCAGATCGCCATTCTCGGCACTAATTTCCAGCGGAGCGGAATACTCAACGTGGTGGGCACTGGACAGGTGCCCCAAATGCCAAAGCCGATAAGACAGACGGGCGCCGAGACGACGTTGGCTTGTCTGGTTTGCCGGGTGGGAGTGATGGGCATGGCCGCCATTCGGGTGCGCGCGCACCTGCAAGACGGAACAACATAGCACATGCATGGCGGGGGTCCGCTGGCGAGAGAAGCACACGCACATCAGCAGGCTGGGAACCACGGAACGCATTTTGGTGGGCGGAGGGCCCCCCGGACCGAAATGATTGGCTCGGCCGCGTCGAATTTCTCGAATCACGGGCGATGCAACCCTCCTCCCCTCAACCAGGATCGGCGACAATGGTTGGAGGCGTATGATTATGGCCCCTGTATGGACAAGAGTCGTGGGAGATGGGTGATCCCCACAGTCCCCAGCGTTGTAACACCCACACGACCACGACCGCGATTCCGTCGCTGTGTTACGTCTGGTTATGGACACGTTATGGGCAGCGAGCATCCCCACACGTTGTGTTCCACAAGCCCGCGACCCAAAAGTTCCTAATGCACGTCTGGCTCAGACATGGCGGACGTTTCATGAAGAACCCACGTGCCAACGTTAAATCCCGCGACCTTGTTTTGCTGGCCGAGACAACCTCAGGCAAGGCTGTGGCTCAGTCGAAGAAGCGGTTCGAAGGCGAGCACCCTGGGCGATATAACGTTGGTGTTAAGGTTGAACGTCGTTAGCGACCGATCCCTCGGGATGCTATTTTGAGCCTCGAGGGTCCGTGGCATCGGAAGCCGCCTCGGGCTCTGGGTTGAGTGTAGCATCATGGCTGAAGACGGTGGACAAAGTGCCCATCAACATTCCAGACGGCCTCGCTTACAACCAACCTCGGATACCGGGGCCAGTTGCGCACGCGGGTCGTGGCCATCGGATGCAGGGAGCAACAGGTCGGTCAAGGCATAAACCACTGTGACCCAGCATCTTCCTGCGCCAGAAGATCACGTCACCGTCGTCGACAGCCTCCTCCGTCTCGACATCGAACGCTTGCCCATCACCCTTCACTCTGTTCTTCCCCTTCAGTGTATTCTTCTACTTCAGTCTGCACCTCGGACCCCCAATCCTCCTCGCCCTCAGAAGACTCTCCATTCTGAAGCCTTCTCCTCTTCGTTGCTGGCCTCTCGTCCTCGTCGTCTTCTTCCTCCCACTCGGTGAAGATCAAATCGCCCCTGGACCCGATTTCATGCTTTCCCGCTTCTTCCAACAGGATGCCGAAGGCTAACAAGGCCGTCTCGTCCATGCTCTGCTCATCAGCAACCTCGTCGGCGCCAGTGCGCCTTGCTGCCGCAGCATAGAACCGGCTGGCGTACCCGTGAATAGCCTTTAGCAGGTCACTATCTGGCAGGTCGCCCTCTTGGAGCTCTTCGTTGGCCCAGTAAATGTCGTACTCCGCGTAGCGCGTCGGCGCGCCCTCCTGACGGAAAAGAACGTCCTCTGGCGCGAGACGAACATCAAAGGCCGTCTCGAACGGTTTTGCAGGCGAGGATTTTGGCGTAGTTGGTGTGCGATTTCCGTGCGTCGTCGTGTGGACGTTTACGCGACCTAAACTGGGTAAGAAATTCGATCACACCAGTGAGCTTGTGAGGGGACGTACCAGCTACAGCGTCGTATACAGACGCCAGATTTCCCCTCTCACCGGAGCGAGAGCGGGTAGATATTGGTGTTGATGGGGGTGTCATTCTCTGTTTGTGAGAGGGAAAAAAAAAAGGTTGAATTCACATTCACATGAAATCGAGAAAAAAATAAGGTTATCCAATTAGCAGAAAATGCGGGGCCAACCCCACGTTTTCAACTCCGTCATCACCGGGAATGCATCATCGGAAGCACGACTCTCAAACTCACTTCATCCCTGCGCCTCTCAACTCAGCAACCAAAAACAGATTCACATCTTCTCTCATTAGTCTTGTGTTCTCATTTTTGTATGAATACCCTTCTTTTTGAACGATCCACCGGCAATTTAGCTCCCCACGACTTTGCACGCCTCCAAACCGAAACCTTCGTCCGTTCGTTCCAGGCAGCCCCTCACGTCCGCTTCGTCGCCGACACTGAAAATGGCCTCGCCCATTCCCCCGGCGTCACCGCCTTAACCCTCGACCGGTTTCAAGGCAAACTGTACATACGTACACTTCTATCTATATAGAATTAAGTTAACAAAAATGCAGTCTGATATCCGGCTCCGCCTCAGGCGCCATCTCCCTCTGGGACCTCGAACAAACTTCCCGTCGTCCCTATCGCCCCATCACCACGATCCCCCGCTCCGCGTCGGCCCACCGCTTCGGCATCACTCACCTCTCATTCTATCCCTTTGACCCGCTCGCCTTCCTCTCCTCGTCGTATGACACGACACTGAAGCTGTGGTCCACCGAGACAGCCAGTGCCTCGGGCTCCTTTTCCCTGCAAGCCAAGATCTACACGCATGCTGCATCCCCCATCGCCTCACACCTCCTTGTGGCATGCGGCACGCAACACCCCGCTGTGCGGTTGGTTGACTTGCGATCGTCCGCAGCAGTGCAATCACTTGTGTCACCGGGCCAGGTGGGATCGAGCTCGGGCGCAGTGCTGGCAACGGCTTGGTCGCCTGTTCATGAGCATGTCCTTGCCAGCGGATCATTGGATGGGGCCGTTAGAATGTACCATCCCCTTTTTATCACTCCATACCCTATTTTATGTCATGCCCTCTTTTATTCCATATCCCATCATAGCTCGTATCCCCCCCCCCCTCTATTCCCTAACATCACACGTTACAAATAACACCGTGACGTATCATATGATATGTATACAATCTGATAGACATCCAGATGGGACATCCGCCGAACATCAATTCCCCTAACCCTCGACCTGGAAGACCACCTCGGTCCTCAACACTCGTCCAATGCACATCTCAACCGTCCGCCCAGGGCAAGCGCCAAGGCGCATACCGGTCCCGTGAATGGACTGGCATGGACGGACGACGGGGAGTGGATCGTGAGCGCGGGCCATGACCACAAGATCAGGGTCTGGAGTTCTGCCACGGGCGGGAACAGCTTGGTGGATTTTGGCGCCAGTGTGAGGAACGAAGTTGTCGGTACGGTCAGCATGGTGGTGAGTCCGACCGGGATCACCAAGAAACAAGGGGAGGTGGTATTTCTTGCCAGCGGGAATGAGATTCTGGTTGGTGAGCTACACGAGGGGCAAGTGTTGGGCCGTTTGAAGGCTGGTGGGGGTGTTGTGAATGTGAGTTATGTTTGTGATCAAGACGGCTTATATGAAACTGAAGATGATAGGTCGCAAGTGGAAGCGGTGAGAGAAGTCAGAGGAATCGGGTAACGAGCGGTACGTTCACGTTTCCCCTACTCACCCGGTATCCGTCCGTCTCGGGCTAATGAACCATGTAACAGTCGTCTGGCGAGGTGCCGGCGGTGGAGGCGGCTCCAGCGGCCCCGTCATGGGCGGGACAGATGCTCCAGGGGGCATATACAGCGGTCATTTAGACGGACACATCAGGGCGTGGATCCCAAAACTCGACGGGACCGATGACGAGGATGTCATTGAGACCGAGGACGTCGACACGCGCAAGAGGAAACGAAAGGCGCTGGACGACGCGTTTAGGAATCTGATGGGTCGGCAGGTCACATTTACCTGAACAACCATACCAATTGTAGCATGGGATAGCTCGAAACGGGTTGAGAGAGAGTCAGGGGAACAGAAACCTGCAGGATCTGGAATCCAATCTTGCTTTCTTTGTTGAACCCTCGCCTGTCATCTGTCAAATCCCCGGTTCAGTGATTCAGCCCTGGCGGGTAGGGCGACCAAACAGAGGGCGCCCCGAAAGTTTTCGGGGCGTTTTTGCCAGGGTTCTTATTTGCTTCAATCAGCAATGATAAATAAACCTTGAGAGATTGTGATATGAATGGCGATTTTTTCGTGGCCCAAGACATCAAAAATCAAAAGGCGGGCACCCAGATGCCGTTCTCGGACGTGTCGGTGTGACAAAGCGCGTTTCCAATGCCTCACCCGCGCCGTTTAAAAATGGTCGGCGAGGTGCCGAGCTGTTGGTAACCAAACTTTCAGACACTTGAATCACAAACCACACAAAGGTGCCAGACATAAAGAAACATTGTAACCAGGTCACAATTTCATTTGCTATCTTATATTCGTACAGGACAATGATTCCCCGAAACAGTAGAAAGACTCGAGGAAATGGGTCATATTCATCAATCATTACGAGCGCAGTGCGCCAATTCAAATCCCCCGGAATTCTTCCTGGGCTGACCTTACGCTGTTCCTCCTCTCGCGACGATGATGCTTGTCGTCATGCTCGATAATCGGATCTCCCAAATGGGCCCTCAGCACGCTAGGCGGTACCTGGGCGGCATCGGTTGGATCACGAATTGCTGAGGATCTAGTTGACGTTGTTGTTAGTATTTGCTTTCTGAGTTCTCGATTGCGTCGCTGTACATACTTACTGGTCAAAGGTCTTGTTGCCACCCATCGTCTTGCTCCCGTCAAGATCCGAGTCCACACGGGGATCGACCTTGTTCAGAATGTCGCTCGTGTGCGGGCCAGCCGTGTTGGACGCAGGACCGGGGCCAGCGCCGAGGGCGCCGCGGCCGTCACGGTCTGAGTCGACACGGGGGTCGAGGGTGTTGCCGACACGGCTGCTGTGGGGGCCGTAAGTGCCGGCGGGAGCGCCGTGGGTGCCGGTCACGCCGGTAGTTCCGGAGCCGAAGCCGCTGGAGCCAGTTATGCCCGACGCGCCGGTGCTGCCGAAGTTGCCCATGGTGTTGCCTGTGCCGCCGATGGTAGTCGAGCCGTCACGGTCCGAATCGACGCGGGGGTCCATGGCGTTGGCGACGCGCGAGCTGTGAGGCCCATGTACGCCCTCGGAGGTACCGCTGGAACCCAGGGGGTTTGCGGTGCGCCCTGTGGTGGTGCTGCTGCCGAAGGGGTTGGCGGTTCGGCCGGTGCTGGTCCCCAGGGTGTTGCCGGTTCCCATGGTCTTGGAACCATCACGGTCGGAGTCGACGCGGGGATCCACGGCGTTGGCGACACGGGAGTTGTGCGGGCCGTGGGTGCCTTCAGCGGTGCCGGAGGTGTTGCCCAGGGGACCGGCATGGCGGCCGGTGGTTGTGCTGGACCCGAGGGGGTTGGCAGTGCGGCCGGTGGTGCCACTTATGTTGTGGGAGCCATCGCGGTCAGAGTCGACACGAGGGTCGGCAGCATTGGCAACGCGAGAGTTGTGGGGGCCGTGGGAGCCCTCAGGGGCGCCGTGGTGGGCCTTGTTGTCGGAGTGGACAGCCTCCTTGATCTTGTTGATGATGCCGGACATGTTGATGGTAGTTGTGGTTTGTCAAGTTGGTGTTGGTGGTGTTTGAAGTGGTTGGTGTTGTTGTGGGTATCTCAGTGTTTGTTGCTTTGCGACGACGACGAGATCTCGATGTTACTCTGTAGGACGGGAACGGCCTTACTTATACGTCTCTCGGGCATGGGAAACGGGCAATGGCATCATTGCTGCCAGAGGCCGCGTCCTAGTTTGGCGGGAGGACATCTTGGACGCTCGATGCTGTCACGCTGTGACGTTGCGCTTGTCTTGTCAACCTTCGTCATCGCCCCACGTCCCAAACGATGGCCGCCTTCAGCCTTTTCGCTGCAACCGGCACGTGAAGGCCGTCGAGCCAATCCATCCAAGGTGTTCCCCACCGTGGCTCGTGCCGCAACGTCATGCTCACAGGAGGAGGCTTGCCTCAGAGAATGGGAGGAGAAGCGAATCGTCGATCTGTGGCTGGTGACGTTTCTGCGGCAAGACCGTGCATCAAGCTTCCACAGTGGCTTCCAAGAAAAGAACTGCGCCGGCACTGGATCCCGCTGCCCTTGCACAGGTGCTCCAAACGAGCCCCACGAACGCCGGGAGAAACACAATGTGTGTATTCAGAGATCTTTAAATCCAATCTTCTACTCTTACTCACATTTGAGCTGTTCAATTTTCCCAGATGTCTCTTTCTGGCTGCGTTGTGCTCGAAAGTGACAAGCAAAAGTCAATTCGGAGCCCAACGGCCAGGTCGGCAAGCTCCCTGTCAGCCCCACTTACCCCACAAATCGATAAAGATCGCTTGGCACTCAACGTCATCGACTCTTGCCCAGCCGCAACGGCATTCAACGGACAACGGCCAAAGACCCACGAGTGCACTGGGCAATGACGCCAGGTCACGGCCTCTGACTGGTCTGACTTTCCAATTGCTTGGCTAGTCGCGGAATTGCGGACAGCTTCCGGACCCGTGTCAGCCTGTTTCCAAATGTTTCATCTTGCCCAGATCCGTTCGGCGACACATGTGTGCTCACGTGGAAGCGGCATTGGTGTCACTGGGTTAGGTCAGGGCGTTTGTATTGCTGTGTTACTCTACTTATCCGGCATATCCAGATATTTCCATTTGACTCTGGGACAAGTGCCCTATCACAACGAGATCTATGCCATCAAGCGGGAGATGAAAAACGAGCGATGCAATCCGGCGATTGGCGCTAGGGTTGGTCCTATCCAGTTGTCCCCTCCATGTCCTCCAAAAAATACCTGGGCCAAAAGGCCGAGGCCTTGGGACGGCATTTGGTATCTCTGAACAATGCTAGAGGCCTGAGACAACTTGATGAAATTCAATTTTCCGATCTTGCTACGACCACAACAACCCATTATCCCTGCAGGAAAGGTCCCGCCTTCCTGCTAATTCAAATCCGGACATCCAAGCCAATAAGCATTAAGAAATACGCAGCTCCCGCTGCCTGGGAACAAACATCAAAGTGAGGGTATCACGCAATCTCCAGTCGTTTTCCAACTCGGGTACCGTATCCGTCTTGGCTTCTCCATCGCGTCATCGTTGTTGTAACCATCTCCATCACCCCCCCGTATTCGCAGCCCACAATCACCGGACCAACGCCTCATGTCATGGCCTAGACACGCGAACGATACCACCTGCGGCGACGATACGTCCCAGCCGGCGCAGTGTGTCGATGCGAGACGGTATGCCTGCGAACCCACCAAATGCTATAATATCCGTCAGCCCCTTTCCCATCATCCACATCGCCAAGATGAACTTACCCAAGAATAGCACTAGCAAGCCAGCAAATCGCACTCAAAAACGCAAAGGCAATATCGGCCTTCCAGAGAGGACAGGTATTCGTCCCATCAAACGAGATGCCACGCCAGTCAAAGACATAGCTGTTCCTGTTAGCACGCATCCTCCCCATATCCTCCCATTTAACCTCTCCACACCACCACCACCACCACCCTCCTTTCCCATCCTACCTCCCCCCCGAGAACGAATAGAAAAAACGAGGAGGTACTCACCCACAAACGCCATCCAACCAATCAACCATCAGCCCAAACGCAACAAACCACATGACACTAATCACAAAATCCGTCGGCCAGTGGATAAACGACCCGCTAAAGGGGAACAGCCAAACAATGGCAAAAATAATCGACAGGCCCGCCACCACCTCAGTGTAAATAAACCGACCGAGACTCCATGCCGATGCGCCCTGCACCTTGTGCAGATAGTCACCGGTGAGACCAGCAACGATCGCAGCAAAGGCGAGCTCCGCTAGGCGGAGGATGATGGAGAAGAGGTCTGCTAGGAGCATCGTTGCTTCTCTCGGATTTTCCCAGCTGGGATGTGGGACTGGGTGTGGTGATTGGCTGTGCGGACTTGGTGTCTGGTGGCGATGACTCAGATTTGACAAGGAGATTAACAATTGTGGATATGATCGTGGGGAAATAGAAGGAATATATACATCATCATCTTTGGGGTAACGTCACTTCTTTGCAGAATAGTTCCAGGGACCTGAATGTTGGAACCCTGGATCCTGTTTGGACAGCATTTGGTGGAGGGTTGCGAATGGCTGGGAGAAGACGGATGATGTCATACCTCACTACCAAGGCCTGTGACTTGGCACGACTACAAGCCAATCGTTTGCAATGGGGAGATGAGGTTTGTGGGACGCGTGAAGAGACTGGGAATAATGGAATTGGACACAAACATCTCTGTACTGATACCGTATTCATACAACTTTGATCCTTCGTCTCAACCCATCAGCGTGGCGTGCACATCGAAAACACTGTTCCTCCAGCCACCTTCCTCCCCTTCACGTATCCTCTGCTTCGCCTGTCCTGCCTCTTCGTTCCACAGCTTGACTACACTTCCTGGCGCATACACACCCTCGAACACTCCTTCTCCAGGCTGCGCAACGCCAACTCTTGTCTGCAAATCAGGGTCATCGGGCGGTGTAAGTCTCGCCAAAACCGCCTTGATGAACGTCTTTATGTCGTTGGGATCCGCGATCCTCGTAGCTCGTAGTCTCTCTCTTGCAAAGACCAACTCCCTGTTGGCAAAGTGTAGCCCATCCTTGATGGCTGTAGCAATTTGCAGCTCCAACGCCTTGCGGATGACTGGTCTCAGGAAGGGCTTGAGCAACCAGGCGAAAAGGCTGAACTTGCTCTGCCGCAATGTGTAGTTGAGCTTGTGAATGTGGACCCGAACCTTTCGGAGGGACAGGATCTTCTCCAATCTATCCCTGCCCACTTCAACGTCGAGCTGGATGTCTAGGCCGCGCTCGTCAAGTTCAAAGGAACCGATGCCTTCATCTGCAAGCCATAGTGGCCACGAGTGCGCGCGAAGCCAGAAGCCAACCTCTTCTGCGCGAATCGAGATACCGTCAATCCTGATCCTAGTGAGGGACTTGATGGCTGATGTGGTGCGGAACCGGGCTTTGCGAATCTCAATGTCGTTCAAGGTTTCAATGCGGAGTTTGAAGGGGAAAAAGGACGAGTGGTTAATCGTAACGCCAGGCTCGAGAATCAAGTTCTCCAAAAGAAGATCAAGCTCGGGTGTGGATATCTCGAGTCTGGGAATTGGGATGTACTGGATAGACTGGAACAGCAGAGGGGTAAAGACGTTGAGCAAGTCGGATATCAGATCTGCGTTTGTGTATTGATGCCTCGGTGACAAGATCTTCATGAGGGTTGTTGATGTCTTGATGAGGTTTGCAACGTCTTGGTCCCTGAGGACGGAGACAAAGGTAGTGTGTAGCTGAGACAACAGGCCGTCGATATCGTCCCTGAGTGAAGAACGTGAGGCAAGCTTGCGGGAGCGATCGCGAAGATCCTGAAAGTGCTTCTCGGCATCGTCCAGAAAGTCGGGATTGGTGAACATCTCCTGAGTCGCATTTCCGAGTTCCTTGGTCAACGTCTCGAACTCGGGATCGCTTTGTCCATGCTCCATCACCATCTTGAACCTCTTCTCCAGCTCGTCCCATTCCTTCGATTCACCAAACGACCGGACAAAGAGCCACAAGTTTTCCACCGCCTTGTCTACCGCAGGGTTCCGGTCGACAGCGTCTTCTGCGGTGTCGAGTGCATTCTCGGCCATGCGCGAATACACCATGGTGTAGCGCTTAAGAAGCAATGACAGCGTCGACACCGAATCAGTGTAGTCCCCCCGCTGACGAAGCTTCAAGACGGCCTGCTTCAATCGCTCAAGCATCGTGTCCTTCTCCTCGCCTTGAAACTTATCGACAATGATGTTTTGTGCCTCAGCCACAACCTTGGATGTACCATCTTCCAGAACGTCTGCAATCTCGGCCACCTGTTCCTTCAGCTCGCCATTGGCAGGCTTAGTTTCGGCTTCTTTTCCGGGCTTCTTCAAAGCCTCTTGTTCCTCGGGGGACGGTTCCAGCCGTTTCCCAGCTTCCCTCGAGACCTCTGAAAGTGCAAACGCCGTATCCCGAAATACTTCCCGGGCGACAATGTTCAGATCCGACAAGAACAGTCGAAAGTCAGAGTTGGTGAGCAGCAGGGATCCGACTGTCTGAAAGCTGCGATACACTACTCATTATTAGCGGCCAGCCAAAATATTTTCCCGGGGAACTCACGCGCAGCGGTATCAGCCTTGGCCTTTGCCCTCCCTGCCTGCTCGGCAATAGCTTCCATGTCAACCGACACCCTCGCCTTGGCCAGCGACCAAAGTAGATCCTGAACCTGATCACGCCCATTTTTGTTCTGCAACAGGTGGATGAACCGCGTGATCCATTGCCTAGTGTAGTGAACTAGGGCTCGGCCCGAGTCGCTGAGATGTTCATTATCCGGGTTCAGAATGTCAGCCGAAAGCAGGGTCCGAAGGTTGACGATGGCCTGCTCGGTTGACGGCATGTAACCTTTGGATAGCGCGCGAAGCATTTGCAACGTGTGAAGCTTCTGGTGCAGTCGGCGCTGCAGCGCCGTGTCGTCATCATAGTGCGAGAGAAGGGGCTGCTCCTCGTCGGCCCGGGGGCGGCGGCGACCGAAACAGGATGAGAACATGGCTGCGAATGGTTGACGAGCAGATGTGAACACCCGAAAATTGTCAGGTCGCAATCAATGTCATGGCGGATTGGGCGTCTTCACTATGGCAGCGGGTAATGGTCTAGATTTCCAGTCCATCGCGCGGAAACAACAGGTAGGGACCAGCGCGACGGCTCAAGCAATGGTAGCTTCCCCCACGAGACATGATGACGTCGTTGATCTCTTTTGGGTGGGCAGCTGCGGGGCACCATCACCTCGCAGCGGTTGGCTCGAGCTTCCTGGGGGTTGACTCTCAGGGGGCCTTAGCTTCGCATTGGGCTATCGGTCCACTACCATCTTTTGTTTTCCCCTTTTTTCTCATCGTGTCGCAAACTTTGACCGCTAGCTCTTCATCCTCACATCAGAATCGGCAAAGCGCATGCGTAGAGTGCTTTTATAAATCCGACTGATCCGTGATGCGTCATCGGCCCTTGGCTCTCACTGCATCCACTGACGAGCCCGCCTGAGACGACACAGCCACCCGGCCTCGTCGAATGACCGCCCTCCGTCCACGCCGCGACAGGCGTGGCAACGCCGGTTGAGTGGTTGGCAGGATTTGGGTCCAGCGGAGAAGTTTCGTGATGGGGTGATGATCAGGACCGCCAGGTCAGGCACACGGATGTCGACCATTGAAAACGATTGCTTCCATCGCCCGCGCTGGCGACGCAGGTACTGCGTTTCGCGTGTTCGCCCCTGACCCGGAGGCCTTCCGTGGAGCATCCAACCCAGAGGCCGTTTTGTCAGCGATCGCGGCTCCGGAGATCAGATACCGAAGCGTCCGTCCCGAACACCGCCACAATGCCAATTCCATTGTGCGGCCTGGCCTCCCAAAAGTCTACGCGCCGAGTATCCGTATGAGTAGAACAAGTGAACTTTTGCGTTTCGTCGGTCCTCACTCTTTTTTTTTTTTTCTCTCACATTTGCCTGTAATGATCATCATCCGCTATCAGGTCGCAAACCTAATCGAGGTTCCAAACGTCTTGGCACACATTCCCAGGTTCCACCACCGCCAACAGCTCAACAAGGCTGATCCCTCCTCCGTCTGGCCCAAGCTCCTGCGTCACCTCTGACCTAGCCAAGAGCCAAGCCTTCCCACCCCGCGAACGTCCCAAGGCATCATCATACCCTGAACGTCGCCACTTTTCCCACCAGTGCAGTTTCGAACCTCTTTTTTCCCTTTCCCAATTCCCCACTACCTATCCGACGTCGCTCTTTTACACCGGGATACCAGTCGCTATGGATTTCAGCGGGCTCAAACGCAAAGACACGACAAAAGGGCCGCCCTTGCGGGTCCTCTCGCTTGGTACGACCTTCTCTAGCCTCGGCCCTAAGCGCCCGCTTGCTAACCCTCGCTACAGATGGCGGAGGTGTCCGCGGATACTCTATGTTCCTCATTATCCAGGAGCTTATGCACCGAACCTTTGTCGAGATCCACGGCCGCGCCCCGCGTCGCTCCGAGATACCCAAACCATGCGACCATTTCGACCTGATTGTTGGCACCGGAACCGGAGGGCTGATTGCGCTGATGCTGGGGAGGCTACGGCTCGACCTCGAGACATGCAAGGAACTATACGTCAGGCTCACGCGCATTGTTTTTGAGACGGACAAGACGATCGCAGGCATCCCATATCGCTCAACGCTGTTCAAGGCGACGAAACTCGAGGAGGCAATCAAGGAGGCTGTGGGGGAACACACAGTAGATGAGCGGGAAGGAAATGATGGGACAAGCCTGAATGGCGCTCCTCTGAGCGCCGTTTCAAGGACGAGCGCCGCATCAACATCCAGTCCGAGGCGACATTCCAGCAACGCAAGTGTGGTCAGCTTTAGCGCGAAAAGCCCTGCTGCACAGTCAGCGAGACCGGCGTTCTCGTTCCGGGGAGGCAATCCTAATGCTCGGCTCTACGATGAGAGGGAAAACAGGACAAAGACGTGAGTTTCACCCTTATCTGCCATAATTCGACCAACTAACGCTCTTCAGCGCCGTGACTGCCATTTACAAAGGCACACCAAAAGGTGGAGAGCCGGCGATGCTGAGGTCCTATGACTCAAGGCGAGAGCCGGCGCCAGAATTTGACTGCAAGATCTGGGAGGCCGGCAGGGCGACATGCGCCATCGGGCTTGCCTTCAAGCCAGTGCAAATTGGGCAGTCTGTTTTCCATGACGACGGTGCGGGCAACTTCAACCCATCCATCACCGCACTCAACGAGGCCGTCGTCAACGAGTGGCCAGGGCGAGAAATCGGGGTGTTTGTCAGCGTCGGCACGGGAAAGCGTCCAAAGGGGAGCGACGCGAACTCGGCCATGTGGTACGAAGGGTTCCTGGGCGAGTTTGCCGATGCCAGGAGGAAGTTGATCGCAAAGATTGAGGGATGCGAGAAGATCCACGAGCTGATGAAGAAAGAGTACCTAGCAAAGCGTGGCGTTAGCATCGACAACTACTACCGTTTGAACGTCGAGGTAGGCGTAGGCGAGTTCGGCATGAACGAGTGGCACCGATTAGCCGACATCAGCACCAACACCAGGCGATATCTTGCGCGGGAGGACGAACAGCGCATGGTCCAGAGCGCGTCGGCAAAGCTGGCTAAGATCCACTTTGCCAAACAGCGATGGCAGCGCCTCAGCGAGACCGTTCCTGATCTCGTCAAGACTTCGAGCGAGATCTCCATGCCCATGGCCGTCGAGCTCCCCGGTGACATTCCGGCGTTCCCACTCCCTCCTTCTCGTCGCTCTCACACTCCTCCCCCCCGTCAGTCCTACGACCGTCAGTCCTACGAGTCCGGCCTCGACACCCTCCCCATCCCAGGCGGGACACCATCCCCTCGGAGCTCAGGCGAGCGCCTCTACCCTTCTTCAGGCCGAAGCAGCAACCAACACTCCCCTCACCGTCCCGCCGCACCTCCTAGTCGTCCAGGCAAACCAGAGGACCCAGACCGTCTCATGGCGAGTGCGCCTACGCCAGCGCAATATCGCTACGCTTCAGGTGCCGACAAGATCGCTATTGTCAGCCCTGACGAGGCACCCCGCTACTTCCAGGACCCGTTGCCCAACAGGCCGACACGAATGGAGCCACCGCCGCTTCCGCCAAAGACACCGCTTCTAGAACACCAAGCGCGCATGCCGTCGTCTGGTCTGCCTTACCCTCTTGATGACGAGGCGCCTCCGGCCGTGAACATGGCTAAAAAACCGAACTACACCGGGAGGTAGTGATGATGGATGGTGGCTGATTTTAAGCGCGCGAGGCGGTGGCGATGATGCCGTTATGATGCTTCAATGAGATGGCTTGATGATACCTTGTGTTTCTTCCCTCATGTCGGGATGTGATGAAATGTGTAGCGGATGGGATGGATGGCATGGGAAGGGTGGCTATACAAGTTATGGTGTGTGGGTGTTTTTCTCGCCTGTTTTTTTTGTCTGTCTGTTCTAGGATACCAATTTTAGCAACCTGTGCGTTTTGTTCACGACCCCTGGGGACATATACGTTGGCGAAATGAGTGTGCACGTTGGTAGTAACGAATCCGGATCGAGGAATGGCACAGTGCCTGCTCAGCTGAGGCTGTCTTGAATCTTGGACCCCAACTCGGGTTAGGTCATGTGCCTCCCCGAATTCGAACAAGTGTGGTCTTTTTGCTTCCCGAGACACTGGGTCAGAAGGCAGTGGAATAAGTGGAGACCTCCCCGGTACGTCACTGTGCGTTAGAGTTGGGTGCCGATATTACCGATCAGACGAAATATGCTTAAACCAACTCTAATCCAACCTGGAACACCACTGGGCGAGGGTGTCAGCATTTATCGGCGCAAACAATGTTGGGTGAACCTCAGGGAGGCAGGAAGACAGGGAGAGAGAGCTTTGGGTGGCGTTTGGCGACCGTCTGCTTGCCGCTGGCCATTCAAGAGAGTCCAGACCTCCTCCCCTCAGAGCAGAGCACGACCAAGCAGCACTGCAGGTCCGCGGAGACAAACTCGACCACTGAGGCGTCAAGCTCCGCTGTCACATTTTTCCCTCGTCCTTTTTCCGATAACACTGTTGTAATTCCCCCGCCTCTCGCCCGCCGCCGCCGCGGGGAGACAGATGCAGATGCTTCCCCGTTGATTGCTACCCACCCACTTGGTCGCTTCGTTGCATCCCCGCACCGGCATTCAGCCCACACGCCGCCAGCCCTGTGGTGGCTTTGGCAGCACACCGTCGCGTCGGGCTCCATCGGTTGGTCCCCGACGATTCGTCGCCGATAAATGCAAGCCGAATCGTGCTGGGCGCGCCGATGAGCCTGCGGGGGCTGAACGCACGCATCGGTGCCGGGCTGGCAATTCTGCATCGCCATGAGCACCATGTCATCGCATCCCTGCCAATCTTTCCTCTCCCGTTCTGCACCGCGGCAAGCGAGGGAGGAGATGGTCTGGCCCTTTGGTCTTCTTCCGTCCGGCCAACCGAGCGGAGCCGGCTCCGTGGTAGCCAATTTGCGCCCGTCGCCTGTCTCATTGGATCGTGCGCGACCCTTGTCCGTCCGCATGGTGGTCAGAAGGTTTTCCCGCTGGTGTCCCGGTGGCGTGACAGTGCACGCCTGCCTCCTTTTTGTCTCAGCAAATTCTACGCTACCTTGGTCTGGCCTGCATGTGTGTCTCAGCCCGATCAAGCACAGCGTGCGGGCGATGGGCATTTGTCTTCCAGCGTCTCTCTGGAGGAAGAGTTGACCGGACCACGTTGTTGGAAAACATGATTGGGTGATGAGGTCTCTCTTTGCGAGTCATATGCCGTTGATATCGCCAGTCTGGATCGGGGCACAATCTTCGAGGCATGACGTCTTCACAGGCTTCAGGGGACGTCAATTTGCGACGACGCTGGACGGCAAGTTCCACCGACTGCAGCCTGCAGGCGGCTGTCGACGACGCAATGCGCCCTTTGCGTATTTTGCCGTCTCATGGGTGTCCTGGGATACATATCGCCAATGCTGCGCAGGCACCGACCCGTGCTGGCTGGTCGCGAGTTCCCTGCCAAGTGGTTGCTGTGCCATGCCTGATGTCGAACTGTCGAGACCCCCCCTTTCTTCAACACAACCTTAATTCAATGTCTCAGTTTGCAGTTGTCGGTGGGCCACTCATGGCCAACCAGCTTGCGGATGGTGATCGGTCTAGCAGGCACCGCCCGCCCAAGTTCATGACTGGACCTTGTGCGCAGCAGGCGGAACATCGACGACGGGGATGGATAACGACTTTGCCTCTCGGAGCCGTTCCAAAAATATTCGTAGAGTGGGTGTATGGCTCTGGGATAAAGCTTCTTGTAGTCCGCCTCTTGTCGCGATGAGTAACATTGTGTTGTTTGAGAGCCCTTCTGTCGACCACCGCCTCCCCCCTGAACCCAGCCTTGACGCAAGTTGCGGGGAGCTCTTTGCGATCACCCGCTCCCACCCAGCACGGTGCCTCTCTGGCTGGCTGGCAAGCTGTTCCGGCATCCAGCTCGACACGCTAGCCCCAACGAGCACAACTCCGAAAGCTTGCATACTCAAGCCCGGCACCCCTGCAAGGTGGAGGTCCTAAACAGCAGTCTGCTTTATAAGTCAGCCCTACGGCCAGCCGACGGCCCTACGGCCAGCCGACATCTCCATTGTGTGCCAGGCGCAAAAGAACACAGACTACCCTGGCGGCCGCGCTTGTCTTCGTCCAGAGCGATCATGTCCGAAGCCATGCAGAGCCCTCCTTACCGCTCCTCACGTGCAGAGAGAACGACAACGTCGTGCTCAGAGTGTCGGAGGCGGAAGCAAAAGGTAAGACACCATCCCCTTCAACCACTAGGCCCTGTTTCAGGGACATCGGGAACTAGAATGTGCTCCGAAATTGTCCATTTTGTTTGAACATTGATAATAAACGGAATCCCGCAGTGCAATCAAGCCCAGCCGTGCAGCAACTGCGCCCGGCGCTTCCCGCAGCCCGTTTGCGAGTATAGGCCGGGAACAAGGTAGGTTTGCGGGCCGCTGACCAACGCTTTTTACTCCCTGCTGACTGCGTTCTCCTCCAAGACGACCAAGTTCTGTAGTAGTCCCACCACAACCGTCGCCATTCACACTCAAGGTTTCCTTGCCGCCGACGCCTGCTGCCGGTGACCGGTTCAGCATCGAGGACTCACAATCGACCTCTCAGCGCCGGAGGTATCCTTCGCCGAGCTTATCACATTGGACGAGTCGCCGAGGTGAAGATGTAGGCGATTTGGGCTCGTCTTTGTACTCCTGGAGCACTGCGCCGAGCGTCCTGTCAACGCTGATCCTCGCATGTGAAGACGACTGCAAAGCCCACTCCGGGGAAGTCCACGATGCAGTCAGGATGCTTCGGGCCTACCGCTCGGTGGCTAACAATCCGTTGCCGAGCCCGGGAAACTGGACCCCAGGGGTGGGTGGATGGCCGGTGCCACCAGTGTCCCCAAGTAACGGACTGTGGCCGCTGGGAAGCCTTGTTCAAGACCTCGCTCAGCTTCCAACACCAAGGACGCTGCAGAACTCCGAACTTCTGACAACATGTGCGCCGCACCCCATCGTCCCTTTCTTCTCATTTGTCGCTAACCACGTTCCGGCTTTGGTGCAGACGTCAAACTCATCTCCCAGTTCAAGGCTTCTTTGGACGGAAATCCCGACGCCTCCAACCCGTACATCAAGTACCATGTTCCCTATTGCGTTCAGTCCCCGCTGCTCGTGCACGTTGCCATTTACACGGCAGCATGCTTCCTTAGCGATACTGGGCATCTCGACAAGACGGTCGCCATGGCTCACAAAGGTTTCGCGATCCAGATGTTGAACGACCACATCAATTCGACGCCCTCCCCAAGTGACGAAGGGATAACGGGTGTGGTACAACTCATCATCGACGAATGGTATTGGGGGGATCCCAACCACCTCCATACCCATCTTCGGGGCTTGCGGGACATGATTAGAATCAGGGGCGGATTTCGCGCCTTGGGTTTGCATGGGCTGATCAGCAAGTCGGCTATAACGTGAGTTGACTCCCTGCTGGGGTGGCCTCTTTGGAAACTCTCGGGTTGTTCCTAACGTCGTGGTAGGGCCGATGCTGCGATCGCTTTATCGTTCGAGAGCACCCCGTTTCTTCGAGGCGGAAGCGAGTTTGAGTATCGGGATAATTTCCAGGTACCCCTCCGTCTTGCACTCAATACCCCTTTCATCTCTTCTCTTGTTAGATTCTCCTCATGTGACGAGGCCCTTCGTATCCATCCTGCTGTGGCTTCCATCCTGGACGATATGAGATTTCTCCTTTCGACTGTTCTCGCCCTGCCCGAGAAAGCTTCCCCGAAAGAGCTTCAGAAAGTACATACTACCTCGGCGTGGATCCACAACCGCATAGCTAGTCTTCCATCCGAGGGGCCAACAGTTCGGAAGGGGTCTTCGGCGCCGTCCCCTGCCGCGCCGTCCACGCCTGGGTCCACCTCCGGAAGGGATGTGCGAGGGACTCCTGACGGTGGTGACGAGCAGCAGCGGAACAGGCAGACGTCAAGCCGTAGTCGGAGTCGAGGTCAGCGGCCACAAGGAAGTCGAGGTAGAATGTCGCTACAAGTTGAGAGCCCGGAGCAATGGGAGCGAGCCGAGGCGGCAGAGCGGGCCTCCTCCCCGCCCGCCGACCCTCCGGACTTCATTTATAAGGCCGTTCGTCTGGCGGCACTCATGTACAGCCAGGCTATTAAATTCCGTCGGCCATTCAGCGCTATTGTGAGCACGGATGACTTTCTTCAGCTCTGGACGACTTGTTGGCGGGTGCCGCTAGGGACGTGGCGTTCGCTTCTTGGCGTCTTCAACTGGCTCTTGGTGCCGCTTGTCCCTTGTGGAAAGCGACCTCACGATCGGTTTGTGAAGGCGATGCTCAACGTCAGCCTATTCCAGATCGGGATGGACAACTGGGAGATTGCGTGCGGCGCGATGGAGGGAGCGTTGAAGCTGCAACGGTGGTTGGATGCCGAGCGCGAGGCTTTTAGCCCTGAAGGGGGAGGCTCGTCGTTTGAGAGAAGGTCGAGGAACAGTGACGAAAGTATGGGTGACGAAGAGGACGAGGACATGAGGTATGAGGAAGATGAAGAGGAAATTGCCACAGCTGGCTCGTCTAAAGGGAAGGGCAAAGAGATGGAGCCGGGTTTTCGTGGGACGTGGTGAACAGCAGGACTGGAATCTGGGAGGTTCAATTGGGTTTCTTGGCAGAATTTGGAAGCATTGGCGAACGGGGAGGGCTCTAAAACTTGTTGGGTACTTGGAGGAAGGAACGGCGGGTTGCACTTGCCTTGTGTTTTGCTCCGTTGATTCGGAGCGTCACGACATATGGTCGCTTAAGATGCAATTCAACTTCAACTTGTTGCCGACCATAAACCTCGCTTGAAGAAGAACAAGCCATTTTTGTTTACCAATGCCGTCGAAAGGGGTTTCATATCATTTGTAAACAAAGCCTTCTGTCAGGGGCTCCTTTCAACAAAAATCATCACGTGTGCGCAGCATTCTCTTCGCAGCGAAGCGCGACACTATCTGAATCAAGCAATTTCCGCGTACTTCAAACTTCCGCAGGCTTAGGTAGTGGGGAACAGCAGTTTCTAGTTACTTTAACTTCAACTCCTTGAGTTGGCCACTTTCGAAGACCTCTGTCGGTGATTTTTTTGGACGAGGTAAAGGGGCGCCAAGCCAAATCGGGTGGCATTAGGGAAGCTCCGCGATCACTAGCGGGACTACCACAGCTTCTCCCCCGCGTTGTCCTCCCCTCAATTCTGGCTTCGAACTTGGGATTTCCTGGGAGCCAATAGGTCGTATATGGGATCAAAACCATTGCAATTTGTAACCTGAATTTCTCGCAGGGACTCAGGATATATTGCAATACCCTTTCCCGTGGTGCCGTGGCGGGACCATTCAGTGTTGAAGCATCCGTACCGGACCGATGCGCCTTGGCGGAAACATGACTGCAACGGCCACACCTCCTTCCCCCAGTGCGGTGCCGAAATTGGGAGCGAGACATTTCTATTTGGGCCTCTTTACCTTTCTACACCTGCGGTCATCTCGAACCTTTCTTTCGTTGTCAGCATGAATTGCTCTCTGAATAAAAGCATTTGGCAAGCAGAACACGGCAACATCCTCCCCGCCCTTTCTCACGCGATTCAATTGGCCTCAGATAAGGCATGTCCAGTTCTGGCATTGCCATAAGCTAAGGTACCCGCATTTTTTGTCACCGGCTTGACCAACGACATCGACCAATGCTCCTGGAAGTAGGCCCTCATTCGCTGTATCCGACGCGCCGTCCAAGGTCGTCGCTATCGAAGCCGGCGCGAGGTGTGCCCATTTTGACGGGGAATGGTACCCAGTCCTCTTCAGCCAACCTGACCGCCGCGGCGTCGAAGAGCGCAGAGAGTTGCATGATGCGCATCGAGATGGCGCAATCATCAGGATCGAGGGATGCCAAATAAATTTCTACGGACCTACGTCTGTGTCTTCAGCTCTTTGACTAATGGAAGCTCTGGATAATTTATGTCCCGCGACACGCCGCCCCGGGATGCCGAAGTCGGTCCTCGGCCTGCTTTACCGGGCTTAGGACCGTCCACGATGCTCCCGCGCACCGGTGGGCCGGCGTTGGTCTGATGTGCAGCTGCACCATCCTGATACTGCGAACCGAAGGGTTTCCCTTGCAATCTGCGCAACAGACCACGCGCTGGTGCTGTTGTCGTCATTCGCTGGGACGGTAGGGTGCCTGCAACGTCCACGTCCGCCTTACCCCCAGATGCCGCCGATGACTGGTCCTTCCTCGACACTTGGATGCTAGGTCTGTCCGGACGAGGGGTGCGGTTCCGTATCCCGCAGCCCCGCCGCTCTTATCTTCCGTAGCGCATGTCTATCTCATGCGGTCTTCTCGACGCCGGCACCGTTGGCCGAGCGGTTGGGACGAGACTACAGATAAAGAATATGCTACCTACCTTAAACTATCATAGCCTCACCCTCAAGTTTATCCTAACCTTGAGGTCGCCCAAGCCTATCGTGGGCTCTCTGGATCTGGCATCACGGGCGCCGTAGTAACCATGGCGGGGGACAACGACAGTCATAGCGAGGCGACAACGCCATCAATACCACAGGTGGACGAGCGGACGGCTCTCCTTGCGAAGCCACCTTCGGCGTCCTCGTCGATTCGTATCTCCGACTCTTTCGCCTTCACCTTGTCCAACTACCACCTCTGTCTCGCCGAGATATGGCTCCTCGCCAGAAACTCCGTCCCTGTCATCCTCGCATACACGCTCCAGAACTCTCTCCAGACGGCTTCCGTGCTGATTGTCGGTAGACTCAGTCCCGAGGCGCTCGCCACAGCAGCCTTTTCTTACATGTTTGCCATGTCGACGGCCTGGCTGATCGCCCTCGGCGGTACAACAGCTCTCGACACACTGGCGTCAAGTAGCTTCACGGGCTCCTCCAACAAACACGACCTGGGCATCCTCCTCCAACGCGGCCTCTTCGTCCTCTCAGGCTTCTACGCCGTTGTTGCCGTCATCTGGTTCTTCTCTGAGCATCTCTTTCGGCTCCTCGGCCAAGAGGAGTACATCTGCGTCCAAAGCGCCGCATTCCTCCGGTGTCTCATTCCTGGTGGTCTCGGTTATATCTGGTTCGAGTCGATGAAGAAATATCTCCAAGCCCAAGGTTCCTTTTCTCCCATGTTTCTTCTTTCATCCTCCACCTAACCCTTCCCGCAGAAATCTACCGCCCGGGAACATACGTCCTGCTCATCACCTCCCCTCTCAACGCCCTCCTCAACTACCTCTTCATCCACACCTTCAAATTTGGCCTCTACGGCGCTCCTCTCGCAACCGGGATCGCCTACTGGGCCTCTTTCATCCTACTCGTCCTCTATGCCTACTTCGTCCGCGGTTCCGAGTGCTGGGGCGGTCTCTCCCCTCGCAAAGCCCTAGCCCACACCGGCCCGTTCGCGCGTCTCGCCCTCCTCGGCGTGATCCACGTTGGCACAGAATGGTGGGCTTTTGAGATTGTCGCTCTAGCAGCCGGCAGACTGGGCACCATTGCGCTCGCCGCGCAGAGCGTCATCATGACGGCCGATCAGATCATCAACACGATACCGTTTGGTCTCGGGGTGGCGGCCTCGTCGCGGGTGGGCAATTTGCTAGGGGCGCGGAAGCACGAGGAGGCTGCGAGGACGGCGCATTGTGCTGCCGTACTGAGTGTGATTGCGGGCGCGGGCATCTTGAGCATCTTGATGGGAGTCAAGGATGTGTTTGGACGGCTATTCAACGATGACGAGAGGGTAGTCAAGTTGGTCGGGGAGGTGATGCCGTATGTGGCGCTGTTTCAGATCGCGGATGGACTAAATGGTAGTTGTGGAGGCGCGTTGAGGGGCATGGGACGGCAGTGGGTGGGGGCCGTGGTGAATCTGGTGAGCTATTACTGCGGTGCTTTGCCCGGCGGGATCTGGCTTGCTTTTCATGGCTGGGGACTCAAGGGATTGTGGGTTGGGCAGTGTGTTGCGTTGTATCTGGTTGGCGCATTGGAGTGGGTGATTGTGGGCATGAGTGATTGGGAAGGGGAGGTCAAGAGGGCTATGGACAGGCTTGAGGATGGAGGGATCGGGGGTCATGGGGATCATGGGGATCATGGGGCTGGGTCGGTGTGAGCATCGTGTCGAGATGTTGCTCCTCCTCACCGGAAACCCGCCCGGTCGGTTGAATCCCGATGTTATGGTTGTGAAGCAAACGCCCGACAAGACCGGATTGTGGTCTTCGGACTCGAGATGGGGTCTTCCACGGGCCGGCCAGTCCGTCGGTGCGAACTGTGTGCATGTTGTGTCATGACGCGTTCACGTGGCTGCGGTTGTGTCGTAGAAAAGGGGTAAGTCTCGATTATCCGTTGCAAGCAAAACAAGCGAGTTCCAGCTCACACACTACTCACAACACAAAGTGTTGTTGTGCATCGGTATATACACAATTTACAACAGAGTTCGTGTTCTGGCCCGATGCGATCTCTCATGAAACCTCTTGGTCAGTTTCTGTGACCTCTGACGCTACCCGCACTTGGCGTCCCCTTGGCCAGGTTCAGTCAAGAAAAGCCGAAACCACACTGGCGGTCAAGTTTCACAAAGAGAGAGACTCGATGAGCAGTTATCAAGACACGAATGGGGGCGAAGCAGTTGTGGGGAACTACCGGCCGGCAAGTGAACCAGACGAGGGTCGGATTGCGAGAGACAAGAGAGAAGCGGTGGCAGAGGAGGAGCGGAAGCGCAACGCCGACGCACGCTCGAGGACGGTTAGGCTGTTCGCAGCGGCGGGCGGATTGGCTGGCGGGCTGACACTGTGACTTGTGCCAATCATGTCGGCAGCCCAGCTGCAAAAGGCTGGCCAGCAGCCAATGGGAGCGGAATAGCCGACAGGTTGGGCGGAATTCTGGCCTTGTCGTGCATGCCTTCTCGCCGGCCTGATTCGCCGTCGGTGTCAACCAGGACACTCGGTCCTGGGTGCTCGCTCGATGCAAGTTGATCAAAGTGCGCATCAGTGCACCACGCACCGCACCACGCAACCGCACCACGAGAATCGGGAGCAAGGGGCGGTCGAGGAAGGGTTGGGCAGAGACGCATGCACTTGCACGCTAGGAAGCACGACGGGTAATCGGATCTGGCCTCTCGTTTGACACCGAGGTAGAGCATTTGGTCACCGCGTGGCTGGCTCTGTCTTGCCATTCCCACACTTTGGGGAATGGTCGAAGGAAGAGGGGAAAGCAGAGGCGGATGTGGATGGGTGAGGCCGCAATGCCGCGTGGACGGACGCATTGATTGATTGCGCGCGACGAATAGGAGCGGTGCGTCTCACAGCGTCTCTCAAAGGCCACAATATCCAATGGCCTCGGGATGGACAAGGTTGCAAGGTTCAATGGCAGGTTAGGTAAGATGGTGGACGAAGGAGGGGAAGGCGACGTGGAATTTCAAACGGTCCGGGACAGGGCCGCTGAAACTGCAGAGAGTGCAGAAGTGAGCAGCGCGAAGAGAAGAGAGCCGTCCTGGACAAAATAAAACGCACACCAACGAGCTCGGAGAGCTGTGAAACAGGGACAGAAGAGCCAACCCAATGGTCCAAGGTATTGGTGAATAGCATTTCAGAAGCCATTGATCAGGGTTCTCTGTGCTAGATGTGTTATATTTTTATATTTAAGCTTGTTAGAAAATCCGCCTGCGATTCACACCGTTGAAGCGGCATCAGCCAGATCCAGTGTGAGGATGTTTTTGTTACGACCCAAACTTGGCAGCGCAAAGAGGAAAAGGCCGCAAAAGCCATGGAGACACCTGGCTCGAGCGCCTGTGGTTGGCGCCCGCCCATTGGCTGAGAATTCCCTCCCCCCTGTCGCAGTCAGCCCCGCTTCCCCCTCTCTTGCTCGAGGCCAGGAAAAGAGTCTGGCAATCGAACCAATCGAGCCAATCCAACCAGCTCATGGCCCTGCCACGAGGCTAAATCAGAGCCGAGTGGTTCTTTCTTGCCCAGCACACCTGCACAGCCTTACAATCTGCAAGGTGCTCTCCCACCCCAGCGGCCTCACCTCGCCCGCTCCCCTCTTGCGTCTCTCAATTCGACACACACTCTCTTGCGATTTTCGCCTGGAATTCGAACATTTCGCCCGACCTGCAGCCTTCCCGCGCCGAGGCCACCGTCGCTGACGTCTTCCGAGCTTCGCGAGGCGTTCGAGAAAAATACAGCAAAAAAACACTGCCGACCGCCAACTGCCAGTCGCCGATCACCGACCGCTGTTCTCGGCTACGGACCTCTGACAACAACACCATGGAACCGTCGTCGAAACGGAGGAGGCTCGCGCCCAAAGTCCCCGATCCTCCCGCCCAAGCTCTCGCGGTCGCTGCTCAACCTCAGCCTCAGGGGTTTCCTCAAGATCAGGTGGGTGGAATTGGTGTCACATCGTGTTGTGATCACCAGCGGCGGCTGACGCATTGAGCTGTAGCTCCCTCTGCAAGCATATCCGCCGCCAGAACCGATTGCGGCGCTACCTGAGCGCCATGACTTCGAGGCATTTGCCAGGCATCTTCAGGATGCGGCCATGCATATTTACCAGCAGACGCTTAAGACCCAACATACGAGTGTGTCGGTTCTAATGCTGCGGTGGGAAGAGGATACCTCGGTTGAGCCGGATTTGCTTGCTTTGGAGAAGGTGTTCAGGGAGCGGTACAACTACCACACCGACAGATGGGCCATTCCCACCGTGCCCAATCCAAGCATCAAGCTCGGCGTGCAGATGGCTTCGTTTCTCGAAAAGGCCGGTCCAGATCAGCTCCTGATCATCTACTATGCCGGGCATGGGTTTGTTGGGCCTGATAATCAGCTCTACTGGGCGAGGTAAGTCCAATTGCTCATTCTTCGTCGTGCGCCTTCGCACTGACCCCCAATTCAGCAGCACGCGCGAGGACACGGCAAAACTCAAATGGGATGGTGTGCGTTGCCTATTTGAGGATGCGCAGTCGGAGATTTTGCTCCTGATCGACTCCTGCGCGGTGCGCGACGCCCCTTTGGCAGGGAGACACGGCGCGAAGCAAGCCATTGCCGCGTATACCCCTGAGCAAAGTGGCTTTGAGGCTGGGCCTCGCTCATTCACCGCCAGCTTGGCTGAGACCCTCCACAGACTCAGCACAGGTCGACCATTTAGCGTCCAGAGACTTTATGACGAGGTCTTGGTCCAGCGACAAGCGGAAAGACAGCAGGTTCTTGCAAGCTTACCGAATGGCACGATCAAGGCCGTCCCGGGCCCTGAGAAAACGCCAGCGTGTTTTACTCTAACCCCCACGAAGGGTCACGGGCATGGAATCGTGCTCATGCCTCTCGAAACTAAAGGCGCGAAACTCCAGTCGCCTCCGCAGTCTGCTGTAGCCGACCGCGAGGACCACCCATTAAACCCCGAGGAGGTCACAGAGCTGATCTTTGACGAACCAAGAGTTCTCGTCTGCACGACATTTGTTGGCGATGCAAGCCCTGATATGAGTTTCTTCAACCAATGGCTTCACAACATGCCGCCCATCGCGGCCAAGATAACGGTTGAGGGTATGTTCTTGGGCCCACCAACAATGCTACTCGTCTCTATGCCTCACTCAATATGGGGCATTGTTCAGCACGACAAGGTGTGTTGTTTTTTGGGACACATCAACTCGCATAATATGACTCATCTGTACAAACGCCTTGTGGCTTCGGCTCCCAAGGAACCACCACCGCCACCGCCAAAGCCGATTGAAGAGGTGATCCGAGAGTCGCTGCCGGCTGCTCCCCCGGCACCCAGGCGTCCCCTTCAGGACGCCCCTCCTCGCCGCGACGAAAGTCACCAGGCCCCGGTAGCTGCAAAGGTGACTTCGACCCCCGTCCAGTCAAAGGCAAGTCGAACCGCTGCTGTTGCTGCCGCCGTTGCTGCGGCTGTGGCTGTTGGCGCTGCCACTCCAACTTCCACTCCCGCCGCTGCCGCCGCTGCTGCAGGGGCTGCGCCAAAAGAAGAGGTTGAGGAGACGGCCGAGATGAAGGAAGCAGCAGAACAACTCAAGGCGCTGAGCCATGTTCGCCACAAGAGCGATGAAACCCCGTCCTCATTGGAGCGCCAGGGCACCCGGGTGGGTGACAGCATTGCTGTGAGACACCCCGGCGACCCTGGTCCGTCACCCGAAGCAGACGAATCTGGTGGTGACGAAAGTCCCTTTGCTGGGAAGTTTAACACACCATCCAGCAAGCCAAGAGCCAGAAAGCCGCTGCAGAAGGTCACTCCAAAGCAAGAGACAAGATGCACACACTGCAGCCATGCCCCGTTCAAAGATTCGTCCTCCCTCCGCAAGCATATCGCGGCTGCGCATACACGCCCGTTCCCCTGCGCGTTTTCGTTCGCCGGGTGTACGAGCACGTTTGGCTCCAAAAACGAATGGAAACGACACATTGCGTCGCAGCATCTCTGCCTCACTTATTACCGCTGCTCAGCATGCCCACAAAGCAGCGCTGATGGCAAGGGTAACGAGTTTAACCGTAAGGATCTGTTCACCCAGCATCTCCGCCGAATGCACGCACCGTTCGCCATCAAAAAAGGCGTCTCCAAGAATGACAGCAAGCTTCACCAGGAATGGGAAGGCCACGTCAAGGAGATGCAGCAGTCGTGTCTTATCATCCGAAGGCAGCCGCCCCAGCGATCTGCATGCCCCAAGCCAGACTGTCAGTCTGTCTTTGAGGGTGCAGGATCTTGGGACGAATGGACAGAGCATGTGGGACGACATATGGAGAAGGGAGAGGCGGCGAGGATGGTGGTGGACAAGCTGCTGGCCAAATGGGCTCTTGAGGAGGGAATCATTGAGCGTCAGGACGACGGCGAGTACAAGCTTACGGCCGGCGATTTCCTAGGAGGAGCAGCGGGCAACAGCTCGGTTGTGTCTGATTGTGGAAAAAGGGAAGACGAGGACCCGTCGATAACGGTGGCGGTGCCCATGTTGATGTCGGATATGGAAGTGGACTAGGGGTGATGGGAGTATAGACGCATGGTTTGTGATTTTGGGTACGACTTTATGAATGTTGATGATTGCATTGGGGAGATGGCGTGGAGCGGACATCTTTGCAAGAAGATTCTGGGAGGCGAAAATATCTGTATTTGTGGCGTATCGTTAGGTCCGGAAATAGCTGGTGTTGATCGGCAGTAGCCTATATCCCATGTCTTGTACTGTCTTGGTGCTTCCATGTTGGTGGTGAGGAGGCATCCGCTAGACATTTGACCGTGTTTCAAGCAGCTAGGTCTAGATTTTGTTCTCAAAGCTCTGGGTATCTTTCTCCGCTCCAAGCTTGCCACCCCTTCATGAGGGTTCACTGAATTCCATCACTATTTTCAGTGCGGGAGGAACTTGCTTGAGGGGCTGCATTTTGCGACCCGGCGTTATCACGGCCTGTGCCGAGGGAATGTGTCAACAACCACCGAACAAGCCCGATTAGCTCAGCTGGTTAGAGCGTCGTACTAATAATCTCACTAGATTATGAGGTATGCGAAGGCCAACAGTTCAATCCTGTTATTGGGCATTCATTCATTCACTTTTGCTGGTTGGAGTTGGTGGAGGTTGTGTGGATTTGCGGTGGGGATGTATGTTTGCGGATGCACAGGGATGTTAGGGGTAGGACTTGGACATTGTCGAGTTCAATGCTATTTCGTATGGTGGACTGTTGTTTTGTGGGTTTGAGGGAAGGATGGCACTGGCTAGAATGTAAAGTGTAAGTTGCTCGGACGGAAGCTGGAGAGGAATCGCCAAATTTCGGTTTGCCATTATCTGACGATGTTGTGAGCGGGATCATGTGTAGATAGGGATTTGGGAAGGGTATCTCTTTTTGAGGGACTTTGGCTTGTTAGCAGATTCTTGTGGGAAGGAACTTGACTTGAATGTTTGTTTTTTTGTCATCAATGCTGCGTAATTTGACAAGGCTGTCGAGAGCAGGACAGAATGCGGTTGTTGACTTTTGCAGGTTAGTTGGGGCGTCTAAGGCTGGCTGGTATTCATTCGAGTTTTCTAGCTTGCTCTTCGATGGTGGAATGCAGGCACCTTCGGAATACTCTATTGAAACCAAGTTTTCTTTTGCCGGCAGGGGTACATATTGAGCACCATTGTAGACTCGCAACACTAACCCGCAAGAAACCACCCCTCTCGTCGCACTCACAGTGGCCCTCCTTCACCTCTTATGTACACACGTCAGGATGGCAGGCAGGATCATTGGAGAAACGATATTTTCCCTCATCATCTTGTCGCCCCAGCCCATCGTTTGGATGCTTAACTCGGTCGCCTGGGTGCCAAAATTCTCCCGAGTATTCATATAGGTCACTTGGCCTTTTCGCGCCTGTTGATCACATTACCAGCCCGCAGCTCTGAGACTTCGCTCGCAACCTTCCTCGTCTCTGGACTCGAGGGGGCCGGGAAATCAACTTTCTACCCATGCGATAGTCTTGTCGACGCGGCGGACCCCGGGCCTTAGAGAGCCGGCGGAAGGACTGCACGCTCTTGTCAAGGATGAGTTTATACAAACACCAGTTTTGGTTTTGGGGACAACATGGATGGTCTTCGGGCTGGTATGCTGACCTTTGAGCAGTTACGGACGGACTTCGTGTTGTGGGATTAACTTCTGTGTGTAATCCGAAATCGCCCCGTCGAGGTGTTCACTTTCTCCCAGCTTCCGGGAATGGGGCACCGGGACGGATTCAGATGACTTGAAATTCTCAACAGGCGGATGGCATTTATACATGGTTGTAAGAAAGTCTCGTTACGCGCTACTAAACGTTGGGTTTCTGGGCGGGTTGTCGGGGGAGGAGTGGGTGGCAATCGTCCGGTGATATGTACGTTAGACCCACGAAAGATTTAGATGAGAGGAGAAGATACCAGGATTACTCCATCATAGCATAACCGTTCCACCCAATCCCTTATTCCCATCGGCACGTCTCTGGGTTTGTACCTGCGTCAAGAACACCATCAGCTGTCAAACCGAAGGCGCAGTACCCAGGGCCAAGAGCTTGACAGGATACTAATTATACAACTCAACAGATACGAATGCTTGACTGCAACGCAGAAAGGGCCGAGATTCTCGATAGAGACGCCTACACCAAGGTGGTCACCCCATGCGCCCCAGTCTTTCGGCCCTTTATTCTGTTGAAGATCCACTCCCCTCCGCCTCGCTTCTATCCGCTCCATCGGAATGCAACCCTGCTTCCATCCATCGGGCTGGGGATGGAAGCCGTTGCGGGCGTCGGGTTTTGGACCGAGGTCAATTAGTGCCAATGGTTGTTGGCTTCAACGGTTTGGCTTCAGAGCTGAGTCAAGATGCTTTGCTAGTCTGCTTGATGGTCATCGTCAAGTTAATGCTACTCTGGCTACCACCACAGACAGTTAAATATTGAATTTATGCGAGCTGGCAATTGTGCATCTCGTGGCACACTCGTAGGCCTCTGCATAGACGGCTTCTACATTGACCGGTGAGGAGTTTTGCTGATATTGGTGAGGGCGGGATGGCAGGTGAGGCGCCGACCTACGTCACAACGCTTGAGCTTTGCACATCTTGAATACAAAACATCGGCGCTTCTCTTCCCCGCATTCGGTCCTTTCACAAGTGTGGGGATGGGGTCGTTGCTTAATTACAAAGTTGCGCGCGATGTAACGGGATGACTACTCCTCAATACTAGTCCATGAGGTTCAGATCTAAGGGAAGAAACAGTGGGAAGTCAATGCTGACCTTGATGGTGTTTGAGTCGAAAGAGAAAGCTGACGCATAGTTTTCTGAAATTGGTTTGGCACATAAACGAGAGTATCGCGATAACGTGCGTCATGTTGTGTTACCGACAGGGGTTGTCAGACGCATCGTGGAGGGGCGGCTCCTTCCCCAACTGCCTCCGCATTCCAGCCAAGTCGCTGGCCAAGTCTTTGGCTGAGATCGACAGGGAATACGGCCGGATTGGCAACCGCTTCGCTCTCGGCCCGGATGTCATCTTGGCCACCTCCACTCCCTCTCAATCGGATGTCATGATTTTACCAACTCAAAATGGCGATGCGAGGATGCAGGTGGTGACAAGCATGTCTCACTGGCGATAAATAGCCGCCGCACCCCGCCTGTCAAACAGACTGCTCCTCATCGGTGACATCCGTGAGACAAGCACCATGGCTCTCCGCCTCCTCAGTCTCGGCTTCCTCGCCGTGTCGGGCCTGGCCCAGGACCTCCTGTACCCGGAATATGACAAGCTTGCCAAGTGCCCCGGCTACAAGGCGTCCAACGTCAAGACGTCTGCCACCGGCCTGACCGCCACTCTGACTCTCGCCGGTACCGCCTGCAACGTCTACGGCGACGACCTCCGCGAGCTGCGTCTCGAGGTGTCGTACGAAACTGACTCCCGCCTGCACGTCAAGATCCAAGATCCCGCCAACAACGTCTACCAAGTGCCGGCCTCCGTCTTCCCCCGTCCACCGTCCAAGGGTTCGCGCCGTCCTGCGCTCAAGTTCGACTACAAGACCAACCCCTTCTCCTTCTCCGTCACGCGCGCCAGCAACAACGAGGTCCTCTTCGACACGTCGGCCGCTTCGCTCGTCTTTGAGTCCCAGTATCTCCGCTTGCGCACCAAGCTGCCCAACAACCCCAACCTCTACGGCCTGGGCGAACATTCGGACCCCTTCCGCCTCAAGACGTCACGTTATGTGCGCACGCTGTGGTCGCAGGACTCATTTGGCGTGCCCGATAACTCGAACTTGTACGGCAACCACCCTGTGTATTTCGAGCACCGCAAGACGGGCAGCCATGGCGTCTTCTTCCTCAACTCCAACGGCATGGACGTCGTCATCGACAAGGACAGCGGCGGCCAGTATCTCGAGTACAACACTCTGGGCGGCGTGCTGGACTTTTGGTTCTTTGCCGGTCCGTCGCCGGTTGAGGTGGCCAAGCAGTACGCCGAGGTTGCGGGATTGCCAGCCATGATGCCGTACTGGAGTCTGGGTTTCCATCAGTGCAGATATGGTTACCAAGATGCGTTCGAGGTTGCCGAAGTTGTTCAGAACTACTCGGTGGCGGGGATTCCGCTGGAGACCATGTGGACGGACATCGACTACATGGATCGTCGCCGGGGTTTCTCTCTCGACCCTCAGCGCTTCCCCAAGGAGATGATGCGGGGATTGGTCGACCATTTGCACTCCAAGAGACAAAAGTACATCCTCATGGTCAACCCATCGGTTGCCTACCAGGACTACGCGCCCTTCCAGCGTGGTGTCGTGGATGACATTTTCCTGAAGCGCGAGAATGGCAGCATCTGGAAGGGTGTTGTGTGGCCGGGCGTGGTTGGCTTCCCCGACTGGTTCCACCCCAACATTTCCAAGTTCTGGAACAACGAGTTCGACATCATGTTCAACCCCTCAACTGGCGTCGACATTGACGGTCTGTGGATTGACATGAACGAGCCATCCAACTTCCCTTGCTACTTTCCGTGCGATAACCCTGACGCCGCCGCCATCGGCTTCCCACCGGAGCCACCCGCCGTGCGCGAGCCTCCTCGTCCCCTCCCTGGCTGGCCCCCCGAGTTCCAGCCGGCCGGAACCTCCAAGCGCTCTACCCACCCTCTTGCCCCGCCTCAGGCTCTTCCCATTCGTGGTGCTGTCACCCCCAAGACGCACATCCTCCCGCCCCGTCAAGAATCCGGCAAGCAGCTCGGCTTGCCCGGTCGCGATCTGCTGTATCCCAAGTGTAAGTCTCCTCTGTCTCGTGTTCTCGTTCTAATTACTTACTATTCCTTCAGACGCAATCCACAACCGCGCAGCCTACAACGCGCCGATGAACGCCCAGGGCGGCATCTCTAACAAAACGATCAACACCGATGTCCGACACTACAACTCCCTCGCCGAATACGATGTGCACAACCTCTACGGTTCGATGATGTCGACCCAGTGCGCCGCAACCATGCAACACCGCCGCCCTGCCCTGCGCCCCTTCATCATTACCCGCTCCACCTTCTCCGGCGCTGGCAGGTCGGTGGGCAAGTGGCTCGGCGACAACTACTCTTCGTGGTGGCACTACCGCCTCTCGATCCGCTCCATGCTGGCCTTTGCCTCGTTCTACCAGATACCCATGGTCGGCGCCGACGTGTGCGGTTTTGCAGGCAACACCACTGAGGATCTCTGCGCTCGCTGGGCTACGCTTGGTGCTTTCGCTCCGTTCTACCGAAACCACGTCGAGTACATGCCCTCGATCTCCCAGGAGTTTTATCGCTGGGAAATTGTTGCCAAGGCAGCGAAGAAGGCAATCGAGATCAGATACCGGCTGTTGGATTACATCTACACCGCGCTGGAGGGACAGTCCAAGGATGGCACGCCCAGTGTGTCGCCCATGTGGTTCGCCTACCCCAAGGATGAGAATACTTGGGGATTGGAGGAACAGTATTTCTACGGCGATGCTTTGTTGGTTGCTCCCGTCGTCGAGGAGGGAGCCACGAGTGTCGAGGTTTATCTCCCCAGGGATGTGTTTTATGACTGGTATACTGGGAAGAGGATCGAGGGACAGGGCAGGAAGATCAAGGTCGATGGCGTCGGTTTGACGGATATTCCGCTCTACCTCAAGGGCGGCGTGATCGTGCCCTTGAGGACGCAAGGTGCAATGACCACAGACGAGTTGAGGCAGAGGGACTTTGAGTTGGTTGTCCCCGTTGGAAAGGATGGTACGGCCAAGGGACGGCTTTACCTCGATGACGGTGTGAGCCTGGTGCAGAAGGGCGTCACGGATGTGGAGTTCAAGTACGCCAAGGGCAAGTTGACAGCCAAGGGCAAGTTTGGATTTGGTGGAAAGCTCAAGATCAAGAAGGTCACAGTCCTGGGTAAGGCAAAGAAGGGCAAGAGGGACGGGAGCGGTGAGAGTGAGGAGGTCAGCGTGCAGGTGGATGTGCCGTTGACGGGCGACTTTGAGATTGATTTGCCCGAGCTCGAGTAAATGGGATCTTTGGCGGAGGAGATTCTTGGAAACCTATTTAATCTCTAATCTATCCTGATATACTTTCTGTCGCTCATACCTTGGATACGTCACGGTGATAATAAGATGCAGGAAGCCATGCTGAATCATGTGAGTCTAGGATGCCACCGAGAATAATTGATAAAGCTGTTGGGGAATGAGGTTGACACGCTCTGCGTTATTCGGCACATGAGGGCTGCTGAGGCTCATGTATTTACTTTGGTGTCTGTGATCATCGTCGTCGATGTCATGATTGCCGTGGCGACCAGCTGGTGATGCTCTCCCATGGCGTTGAGCTTGACGCCAGCCACCAGAGGGCTGCTGTTGGTTCCGACTCTTCGATCCGTTCCTGCGACACCCTATAAACCTCATGGGAAGACCACTCTCGTGCTATAGGTGCATTATCCCTCGGATCTCGTTCCGGGCGGGAGACAGGCACATACTTCTGTTTGACATTCAGGACGGTGCTATCATCGCGACGTTTAGTGGGAGTGGCGGATCGAGATCACGAGTTTTAAGGTACGCGGGGGATTTAACACGACTTATATTGCGCCGGCTGCTTTCTACATACAATACATGCCCTTCTTTTTTCTATCTCTCGGTATGTCCTTGGGAGTTGATGATATGATTCTGCCGCCTGGTGTTATTTTCGTGCTCACTTTCAGCCTTCCCAGCCTGGCTTTGATGCGGTTGGGACCTGAAGATGAAAATCTAGTCGGAAACGTTGTTTCAAGTCTGATATATATATATATACAGAAAAAATCATAGAGGCACCCAAAGATGGTTGCTGGCTCATGTGTTGATGGGCTGTCACTTTGCTCCAGTGTCTGCCCCTCCCGGTGCCTGGTGTCTGAGGACCCGACACGTTTTGGTGTGGCGGTGGGGGCCTCTGGGAAATTTGGGGCTGAGGTTGTGTCGTGATGATGATGATCAGCCTTGGGGTCGCAGCCTTGCATCCGACCAGAAACAGGGGTGATGTTTACTTTCTCACTATCAAAGTATTTGTCTCGTCCATCTGCACAACATTTGGGAGTTTTATCTCCCTCGCATCTCGAATGCATGAGGTGGAGCTGTGGTGGGATTGGGTTGGTCATATCAACATCGACAACCATGTCGTCGTCCTCGACAACCCGCCCTCCAAAGTTCATAGGCGTACAGCGTTCACAGTGGTGCATTGGCCGCCCAAATTCAGACTATTTAAAAAAGAAAAATCCACTCTTCCCCAAGGCTCTGCTATTCTTTTCTTCCACAACGTGCATCGTACTTTGATCATTTGATTACTTCGACTCGCGTACTTCTTCTCGACACTGCGTTTCTCGCACTTATCGACCTTTTTTTTCTCGCATCTTCGACTTGTCAAGATGTCATCCCTCCAGCTGCTCGCAGTTACCCTAGGTGAGATCGGGTTCGTCGTCCTTGGTCTCATCGTCCTCTTGACAGCGCCCAGCCACAGCGCTCGTCCCACCCGGAGCTCTTGTTCGCATTCGTCACTGCCCGTCGACCCCGACAGCTCGACAACAGTGGCCGACGTGCGGGTGACCGGCCGGGTCCCCTTTCGACAACGTAAGTTGTGTCCTTCCCATTTACCTATTATTGCCTCTTGGCTCCCCCTTCCCCTGTTGTACCCCTCTCTCCCACCTCCGTTGCACTTTCCCTCATCGCGATTCTTGCCCCGCCTTGGGCCATTGACTTCGTGCTTTTGGGTTTACCTCGCATCCCTTTTTCCATCCTAGGGTTTGTGGCCTCTCCCTGTCTACCATGGTAGCCTTCCCTATCCATTAACATCTTCCCTATCCACCACCACCTCTCCTACTTGTCAACAACTTCCCCCTTTCGTGATACCTTCACATATCGTTGTCCTTTCTTACCCAGCCCCCCCTCACTCATCACCGCACCTCGACCTTATTCCGATCCAATGAAGCATGCCTAGTTACGACACGGTCTGAGAACCTACCGGCGTGTGGTGGTCCTGGTGGGTTCGACTCATTCTTGGAGAGGGTCCGCAGCCGGGACGTTCCCACGGCTCACAGAGTCGCTAACCGGTCCCATTACAAAGCCCTTCGACAATTGGGGCAAGCGGCCGCACCGGTGTTCCCAGAGACCGTCAACCGACAGACAAAGTTCCACGTGGACGTGATGCCTGAAGGCTCCTCTGCGCACAACACATCAGCACTTCCCCTCGACAACCCGAACGCCCGTCTGCAGCTCTGCACGGCGCCGCCACCCCCGGTGGTTTTCCCTGACCAACCTGATGTTGAAGCCCACAACTCGTCAGACCGGCCTGACGAAGAGATGATTGACATCTGGCTGGAGGTCACGGAGGCGCCCGTGGAAGATACCTGCCATGTGGTCCAGCATGCCCCAGCAGCCGGCATGGTGAGTGTTCCTGCTTCTCTCTCTCTCTCTCTATCACCTTGACATCCTCTAACGAGTCTTTCAGATTAGCGCAACTCCGGTTGAGCCGAATCATCAGCAGGAGCGGCAGTGTTTGCCTGCGCTGGTTACTAGGGAAGTTAATTTGTCTTGCCTGGTTGACACGCAGCTTGCTTGCCTGCCTGCACCGGCACCCGCCGCGGCCCCAGCGCAACCTGAGCTCCTGGTACCCGTACCGGCCGAGATACAGGAAGTGCAGCCCGTGGCGGGATTGTCCCCCCCATCCATAAACAGCAGGGTTCGACAGTACTCCTGACCGTCATCACCTTGGCCACAGCCCAGGGCTTGTCCCAGACTGATGCTGCCATTGCGAGATTAGGAGAGCAGTTGGACCATCTTGCCATTACACCACATCCGAGTTCGAGAAGATTCCCAGCCACTGCCTCGCAGTCCGATCCTGCTGTTGCGGAGGTAGGAGAACAGTTGAACGCTGCTAGCACTGCGAAGCAGAGTTTAACGGCACTCCCCGCCTTGCAGTTCGACGCTGCCATTGCGGAACTCGGAGAGCAGTTGAAGGATGTTAGCATTGCGCCAAAGCAGGAGTCGCAGCAGACGACCCCGGTCGTCTTGCAGCCCGCTCCGGTTGTGCCGCCCAGTCCAGCCCCTTCGTGCTCAAAGTTCCTGTTCGAGCCGCTCTCTGAGTTCATCAAAGGCTTCAGGTCCGAGACGAAGATGGCCGCCCCTTCACGCTCAAAGTCCCCCGGCCTGAACTTGCCGCCCCATGGGATCCTCAAAGGCCCCAGGTCCAAGACGAACGTACCACTGGGCAAGCGCGTGGTAGCTGCTATTGGGTCAGGTTCTCCTGATATTAACACTCTCACTGCTGCGTTCGAAGGCTTGTCGACAGGCCGGCAGAGAGACAAGAGGCTAATGTTTCCGCATCTCTTTGATGGAAGCGATTCAACATATGCGGCCGACGGGAGAACCATCACCAACGAAGACTTGAAGATAGTTGTCCGTGTAGCCGGTAAAGCCCTGGTCAAGGCCATACGCAGTTACAGCTCGTGCCAGCAGGCATTGGCCAAAGCCAAAGCCAACTTCGAGCAGCTCTTCGTTCGTATCCTGAACGACGATATCGACGAAGAGATTTTTCGCAGTGCTTATTCGATGGTTAAGGCCGTCATCAAGATCGTGGAACTCACCTTCAGCTCTTCCCTAGGTATCTTCAGGGACCAGATGATCAAAAAGCATGGATTTGATGTCAAGCTCCTGAACAGGGACGCAACATTTGCTGGAGTCTGTTCGGGCTTCTGTGCGAACTAGCGGCTTCGCCATTCCGGACGACAATAGATATGTCAACGGGTTCTTAACGGTGGCAGGACCTTACTAACATAGTGGTGGATTGTTTTTTGGTCCGGTGGATCGGTTTTCGGCATGATGATGGATTAGAGAGGGGCCTTCCGACATGTCCGTTCTGGGGGGTTGCTTCCGGCAACGACGTCTTGTCAACGTCAAATATGAGAAGGGGCTACATGATGGGCTGCATGTTAGTCGCGGACTCCTCGTTTAATAGAGGCCTTCGCACCCTGGGAGGGGCTAAGGTTGGTAGCCATGGCTGGGCCTCCTGGAGTGGTTCGATCCGGGGGATTTTCGGTGGGATCATCTGAGGGGTTGTCTCGGGGTTCCGATCTGAGGGAGTTTGGCATTGAAAAACATGTGGCGCCTGGGGCACGCGACACCAAGAGGGCAAGGCGGCATCTGGGGACTTGTTGCCTGCGGGTTTAGAGTCGGAAACTTGCAATGGTGGGCGGGGGAACTTAAACTATGCTGCAGGAGACACAGAAAGGGCTGGCAAGTGGCACACGCCACACCTAGTAGTATTGGGGGACATGCTGCAAAGAAAGACGGGTTTGGGAGATTCGAACTATGCTACAGGGGGAGGGATGGAAGGGGTGGCGTGGCACTTGGTGCATGTCATGCCCTGTAGCATTCGAGGGCAAGCTATAAAGAGGGATTGGCCATAAACTGTGGGAGATTTGAGCTATACTGAAAGAGACAGAAAGACAAAAGGGCTAGCACTTGGTGCATGCTACACCCGATAGCAACCGAGGGTTTACCATCAAGAGGGTTAGCTTGCGGAGCATATTATGGGTTTGAACTATACCGCGAAGGACTGGAAAGGGTTGGCACTTGGTACACGCCGGGCCCTGTGAAGTTCATCTAAGGGCATTCTGTCTGTAAGTTTGAAGCTGGGACCTTGTGATGATGATAATTGGAATTCGAACTCGACTCATGCTGAGCAAGACACCCACGCCACACCTTGTGACATCTGGGGGTACATATCACAAAGAGGGATTGGACATCGACCGAGGGGTTTGAACCATACGATGAGGGACACAGGAAAGAAAAGGGGTGGTACTTAACACACGCCACGCCCTACAGCATCTGAGGACATGCTGCGAAGATGGGTTGGCTTGTGGTACACATTGTGGGGTGATGGCAGACTGGAACTGTGGGGGCGGGACGTGGGCGAGGGGTTGGGTCTTGTTTTTTTTTTGTGGACAGGCATGGATGTCCTTGTTGGATTGGTGTTCGAGATTAGGCTTGATAGTTTTTTGCGTTAGCAGCTGGAGGAGATGTACACCCCTGTCTCTGCCCCTCCGTCTCCTGGTTATGGGTTTTGCTTGGTTTCCCCATGACTCGTACCAACTGGCAACTGGTACGGCCAAATGGCAGGAGAGCTGGCTGCTTTTTACTACTTTAATGCATGACGGTTTTGGCTTCTGGGTTGTTGAACTTGGACCTTGATATTTGATTTGACTGTGATGTAGGTGTGACCGACAACTTGCATGGCTAATAAATTCTGGTTGTGACTCTTGATGTTGCGTGACTTTGTGCGGTACTGGGTTGGGACTGCCAACTTGGACGGTAAAAACGAATATACATATCAAATAACAGAGTAGAATAAAATACGCTACAACTGGTGCTCAGTGCTGGTGTGATCCTGATGGGGATCGTCTTCTGCCAATTGCCCGCGTCCAAATAATTACATCTTCAACTGCGTGCCCTCGCAACCCATGCAACCACGACAGCACCTTCGCTCAATCAAGAGAAATCCCGCGCCGGGAATTTCGCAGACACCAAAAGTCAGTCATCAATCTCTATTCTCTTCGGGTTTTTTTTTTTTTTTTTTTTGATATGCTAACGTGATTTGCAGGCCCCATCCGGGATATGGATCGCAGCTTGTCGCGCTCGATCTCGACGGGCCATCTGGATCGTTGGGGTATCGGCCGGGGCAACACTGAAGGGCCAACAACGATAAGCTGGGCAACTTTTGCACAAACTGCTCACCGACGGACGAATTCCACCAAGAAAGGCATACTCGGGTACGGTACACGCCATGGCGGTTGACTGAACACGTTGGAGCACAGCCATATACACGAACGCCTCTTTCTACCAATGCGATTTAGTCCCACAACGCCCACTGGACTGCAAACCCTGATGTCAGGGACCGCACGAAGAAACTCCAGGCCATTATCTCCATGAAGTCCCAATGACCTTGAAGCCCCCTATAAGAACGCGTCTTATAACCATGCTCGCTGGCCTTCATGCTCAGTCATGCGTCGCACCCACTCCAACAACTGCCACATGCAGGAGACAGGACGACTGCCAATGCATGAAATTGGCATCTCAACAACTACCCTAGTTCGGCATCTGGGGTGACACAGCTTTCCATCAACGGGTAAAGTATCCACCACTCACGGGTTTTCGGCTTGGCGTCCCAACTCCAGACGCGGTTCGCTCGCAGCTTCCCCGAGGTTAACTTCTCTCGCTTTCTCGAAGTTAAGCAAGCAGCTCGCGTCCGGATGCCTCCAACACCTGCGTCCGGCGGCTCGAAGCGATTTGTGGAACCAAACACAAGAGATCGAGCCGCAACGGCAAATACAAGCGCCACCAGCGCGGCTCACTTGTGCCTGAATCGCATCGTATCCCGGGACACCAAGAGATGCAGCGACCCCGGTTCCCGGCTCCTGCCACGCCCGTACCATGCGGATGGACATCTGGTGCGGCCGTCTCGTCGTGTTTACTGAATATTGCTTTCCCCTGCATGTCACTTTTGGATATTCTGCCGAATCCGTCAGCTCACGGGTGTCGTTCGTGTCACCCAAAATAAACCTGCTCGAGATAAGCACTGGGCTCGGACCCATTGGTGGGTGGCAGTGGGATTCCAGGACCAAGGTGTGACGATGATCTCTGCAGCAATAGTCCGACAAAATCAATGATCACGGGCGCGGCTTCAACGGCCCGGCCGCCGCACGGATGGCAATCACGACATCAACCGGGTCCCACGTATTCGCACCACCAAATGCGTCAGCAGACGGAGCAGTGCCGAGGGAGCCCAGTCGACCGGCGGGAATGGCCCTGTATACGCCGCGGGACCCGATTGGCCCCGAAGCATTGTTCCCCGCGCCCGTGCCGCGCGGAATAGGGGGGTTTCTTCAATACTCGTAACGCTACTGCATACCTGCCACACTTGCAAGCTTAGGTAGCATTGCAGCCTCGGGGATTCTCAACACCATGCCATGACAATCTTAAGACTGCATCCCGAGGCCGCATGGCTACAACGCTAGGCCGGGGTTCTCCTCCTTCGCCCACTTCGCTGGGAAACTACTCCGTCACTCGGCGCCAGCGCGGCCTTGGACTTGGTTGCCCCTCACTGGCGACACGATTATAACTATTCGCCGGTTCTCTGGGAGTTTACTACCGATCCACAGTTTCCGCGGGTTCTACCGACACCTGAAACCAGTCACCATGGCCCTCCGGTCCGCAGCTGTTGCAGCCCTCCTGGGTGTCGCCCACACGTCACTCGCTCAACTCACCTCCACCTGCGGATCTCGCTTCCCGTGGGAGGACAACCAACTCACCGACGCGGTTGTCGCATCTAGCAACGCGACCCTCTTCGGCTTCGGCGCCGACGCGGACCCCTCGGCCAAGATCCTCCCCCAGCCCCGGTGCAAGTTGCTCCCGGGTGATCCCCAATGGCCCTCGCAGACTGTCTGGAATCTCTTCAACCTCACCCTCGGCGGCGCCCTCATCAAGAACACGCCCCTTGCAGCGCCATGCTACAACAACTGGCCCGGCGTCGCGAACCCCGCGGCGTGCGAGACGGTGAGAACGCGCTGGAATGATCCCTATTTCCATGTTGATGATCCGTCGTCGGCCATGTTCCCGCTCTATCAGGGTCGTACTTGCATGCCGACTGAGGATCCCAGCGCCAGCAACTGCACGTTGGGCGGATATGCGTCGTACTCGGTCGCCGTGACCAAGGTGTCGCACATCCAGCTCGCTCTCAACTTTGCGCGCAACGCAAACTTGCGGCTGGTGGTGAGGAACACAGGCCACGACTTTGCTGACAAGTCGATTGGCGCCGGAGCCCTCTCGGTGTGGACTCACAAGCTTAAGGACATCCAGTTCTTGTCCAACTACAACTGCCGGGGCTACAATGGTCCTGCGTTCAAGATTGGAAGCGGTGTCGAGACCGAGGAGTTGTATCAAGCTGCTGAGGCGAGAAACCTGACTGTTGTCGGTGGCGAGTGCCGTGTAAGTTTCTCTCCAACGATAAATGGGGCCCAACTGACTGTCGTCAGACTGTCGGTATTGCAGGCGGCTACATCGCCGGAGGTGGTCACTCGCCCATGTCCTCCCTCGTCGGCATGGGCGCGGACCAGGTCCTTTCGCTGGACGTTGTCCTCCCCTCGGGCCGCTTTGTGACCGTCAACCGTGACGCATACCCAGACCTCTTCTGGGCTCTCCGCGGCGGCGGTGGCAGCACCTTTGGCGTAGTGACCTCGGTGACCCTGGCCGCGTACCCAAAGATCCCGGTGACAACCATGACCTTTGCCTTCCTCACCAGCCCCAACGTCACGGCCGACACCTTTTGGGCCGGCGTCCGCACCTACATGTCGTACTTTGACACCTTTACCGCAGCCGGTGCCTACGGGTACTTCCTCGTCGTCGGTATCGGACCGGGCCAGTATCTCTTCAACTTCATGCCGATGTGGGGCGGCAACATGACGCGTCCCCAGTTCGAGACGCTTGTCAACCCGTTCCTGACCGATCTCGCAAACCTCGGCATCGATGTCACCCCAAACATCACCGAGTACCCCTCCCTCTACAGCGCGCACAGCGGCACGTTCCCGCCAGAGCAAGTCGGCGCAGCAGACTCCCACGCCGCATCCCGTCTCTTCCCCAAGGAAAACTTCCAACCAGCCAAAATCAACGAGACCCTCGCAGCCGTCCGCTACGCCATCGAAGACGGTGCGATCCTCATTGGCTATAACATCCGCTCTGCGCCCAACCCCAAAGTCAACCAAACCAACAGCGTCAACCCGGCGTGGAGAAAGACAACCGGTTTTTTTATCCTGGCTACCGCGTGGGCGCCCGATTCGCCGGATAGCGTGATCCAGAGCCAGAGCGAGAAGCTGACAACCGACTGGATGGAGCGCTGGAGGGAGGTGTCGCCCGGCGCGGGCTCGTACATGTCCGAGGGCGATATCAACGAGCCGAACTTCCAGCAGAGTTTCTACGGCGAGTATTATCCGCGGTTGTTGGCGATTAAGAAGAAGTATGATCCCAGGGGTCTGTTCTATGCGCCGACCGCTGTGGGCAGCGAGGAGTGGACTGTGCAGGGGCAGGTGCCGTGGATTCCGACGCAGAACGGGAGGCTGTGTAGGGTTTAGTTTCTAGGTTTGAATGATGGGAATGAGAAATGAATATGACGTGATTTGGTTTATCCTTTGGGCGATGTAAAGGGATTTGGGACGCGCAAACACACATCCACTCGCCGGCCTTCAGGACGCCCAATTCCGAGTCAGAACAAACATCCAATCAAGCCCGATTAGCTCAGCTGGTTAGAGCGTCGTACTAATAATCTTTACCGGATTGTGCGGTATGCGAAGGTCAACAGTTCAATCCTGTTATTGGGCATTCACTTTTGCTTTTTTTTTTGTTGCTTCTGATGGTCCACTTGGCAAGGTGTGCATGACTCGACGGACCGCATCACACAACCATGACCATGATCGCTCGAAACAGCCCGCTTCAAGGTAGGCATGTCGCATGAGTGGATTTGGGCGTTGAACTAAGATTATACTATCAAGGTTTGAGCCGAGATAGGATGTCTAATAAATACTAGATCTAAGCAGACTCATTCTCCTTTTTGCTGCGCTGGCTCCACTCCGGAGGCTCATCTCTGCCTTCCTCTTCGGCCTTTTCGCCCTCTTCCTTTGTGTGGTGGACTGTCGTTGCTTTGTGTTCGGCGGGGGAGTAGACTGGGGCATATATATGTTAGATTTGGGCTCAGTGATGAAGTCAGCAAGCATACCGGTGTACAGCACGAGCGGTGCAGGCCCCTTGTTCAGAAACTGATGCTTCGTTCCGGCTGGGACGACAACCATATCGCCTGCTTTGATTTCTTGTTCCTTGCCTCCCACTTGGGCGAGGCCTGTGCCTGACGTGAAGGTGAGGATTTGGTCGACTGTGTGGATCTAATTACATTCATCTCAGCATGCTGGTGTGCGAAAAAAACCAAAAAAAAAAAAGTAAGGATGGGGGCAAAAGAAGAATTGCAACCTACCTCCTCTCCGATATCACCCCCCACAGGAACCGTCATCAGCACGACCTGCGAGTACAACCCCGTCCAGAGCACCCGTCGAAACTCTCCCGACTCGGACGGCAGGGATGCCGTCATGCCGGGGAAGTACTGCATCTCATGTTTCGGGGGCTCGCTGCTGGGCGTGGGGAAGTTGGCCATCTTTGCCGATGCGCTGAGGTGTCGCACGTTTGACACAATGGGACGAGTTGTTGTTGGCGTTGCAACTCGAAGTCTGGAGATCGATGCGCTGGCTGGACGAAGTGCGCGTGATAGCGGGGATGAAAACATTCCCCCTGCGGTGAGATTGGGGGGTTTAAGAGCGGAATTGTAAGACCTAATGAAACGGAGATACGATGGAATAAACTGTCATGGCCGAGGAATGAGGGAGATTTATAAAGGCATTTGTGATTTTTTGGGCATGTGCATGCGTCATCATCTCATCAGACTACCAAACACAACGCGCCGATCCCGGGTGGTGCCGGTCGGTCGGTCGGTGGATGAGTGAGCAACTTGGCGTTTTGTTTCCTGCATTGTGTGTGGCGAGAAAGTCCTTCAAGTTTGATGTTGTTAGTAATCATGGATTCGCTGGGTTCGGGTTCATGCATGTCAGATGTTGAAACAATTGATTGTTCATCATGTTGCGTTTCTCCGCGGAGTTATGCTGGATGAAAGAATGACGTGGCTTGATTCAGTGGTGAGCTCAACCTTCGATATCCAGCTCCTCGTAGTATCTGTAAATGCCGTTCGAGTACTTTTGCCGACGATCGCTCTCCAGATACGCCTTGATCTTTGGTCGTTCCTTGACTGCTTCGTGGAGAGCAAAGACCTTGGCATATTTGCCCGACTTTTCTGCCTTGGCCATGGCCTTAGGAAACATGAATTCGACGCCATCGATGCACTGCAGGTGTTAGCATCGAGATGTCTCTAGTTTGAAGTGGAAGGTGAGAGCATACCTGGAACAAAACTAAATCAGCGTAGGTCAGCTTGCCTCCGCAAAGCCACGGCCCATCCTCGCTGGCCTTGGAGTTGAGCACTCGCTCAAAATATCCCAAGAACTTGGGTAGCCGGTTCTTGACATAATCCTCCGACCTCCGTTTGCTTTCCTCCTTCTGGTCTTCGTAGTACAGACCCACAGCAATGGGATGGTGGCAATCATGAGGCTCGTTAGACAGTCCATCCAGTGCCGTCAAGACAAGTTCGTTGACCCGATACAATCCATCGGGATCGGTCTCACTATCCGGGATGAGTCCCAATCTGTGGCCGAGATACAGCAAGATGTTGGGCGTTTGGTTGATGGTGAGGTCTCCATGGCGCAGGATGGGAGGTGCGCAGACGGGCAGATTGGAGCCATCGTCAGGTTTGTCGCCTTTGATGTATGCGAGCACCTCGTCAATTCCACCTTCGGTATGCGCTGTGTCGGTGTACTCGGCACCGGCTTCCTCGAGCACGAGCCGGATGTGCTCGCCCCGGCCGGGAAGGCCGGGCCAGTAGATCAGGTTATACGGTACGTCTTTGGCCGACTTCTGGCGCTTCGCAGGGACTTCCGACGAAGACATGTTGTCGTGGTATGGACGAGAAGAGAGAAGCTGGAATCGAACTGATGGCTGGAGGAAGGTGCTTGGTGATCCGATGCAGGAACCCCAAATGAGGGGCTGGGCGGTCAAGTGGAGGAAGGCACATTCCGAGATCCGACTGACGTCAGCGAATTCCACACTTCGGCGGCGCCGGCATCAAAGAACGGAAGGGACACATAAAGGCAGTGAACAATACGTTTCTCGGAAGGTATTACCAGATCGCTGATCCGCCATCAAAAATCCACACTAGAATTATTGCCTGACTTCCCACCGCAAACAACCGTTCTCCAAACGCCGAACTCGTACCCAGAATTGAAACAAACATCACCACAAAGTCAATTACCCCCGCTCGACAGTCTTGTGCAAAAGCTCCGAGCATTCCGATGGATCGTCAAACACGTACCAAATATCCTTGGGGATATCTTCAAACGCCTTTTCAAATCGCTCGGGCGTGTTCTTGTCCTCGGTGCCCACCGACGCAATATCGGTGACCTTGCGGATCAAGATGAGTTTCACCCACTTTTTGTGTTGTCGGTAGATCTCGCCTGCTGACTGTTAGCAGTACTCGATTGACAAAGCACCGATTCACTCACCATAGGCCTCGGGATCCGATTGCGTGGAGTCTCCAATCAGGATGAACTTTCGCTTCGGCAGCCAGCGATTCACCTTGTTGATGCGGTCAATCTTGTACTGCTCCGTGCCAAGAGTCAGATTAGAAAGAAGACCCGATATCGTCATCAAGTTGGAGTCTCGCAGAATCAGCTGCCCGTGTGGGTAATGCTGGTCCCTGAAGTCGCGCAGGAAGGGATACAGGTTATACGGCGAGGCAGAGAGGTAAAACCAAGGTGCTGATTTGGTTATCAGGGTTTCGAGATACGCATACAACTCTGGCATGCCGGGCACCGGCTTCGGCTCGGAGATGAAGGTTGATCGGAGGATGCCGGTCGGGTCACTGGTCATGGTGACTTTGATGGTGTCGTCCACATCTTTGAACGCCTGGTCAGCGGTATGATCAAGCCCAAGAGCCACACGCCTTACCTGAGATAACGGCCCATCCCTCAGGCTCCGCATACACCGTCTTGGATTCCAAGATGCCGATTGTCCCCTGTGGGACTTCTGCTGTTATCTTGGCAACAAGACTACCTTTTGCGGGATTAGGTAGCTTCTTGATGTCGCTGCTGATGCCGTTTCTCCCGCCGGGCCCTAATCTCGACTTGGCACTCCCATCTACAGCAACATTCACATGCCTTCCTGGCCGCACATCCATGACAAACGGCACGATGCGGCTTTCGATCACTGCTTCTTCGGCGTCTCCCTTCGCCAGCCCGACGTGGTCAGCAATGTCGCCCACGACGTCAACCAGCTTGGCTGGCACCTTGGACGAAAATGCAGCAGCTACGAACTCGGCATTCCATGCGCCGCCGGGCCCCCGGTATGCGACATTGTCCAAGAGCCACACGACGTCATCCTTGGTAATCGGGGTCGAGAGCGGGTTGCTGGAGCCCAGATACGAGAGGACGTCCCTGAGCTTGTTGACCTTGGAAAATTTGGTTGCTCCGATGCTGATGAGGGATGCTTCGGCCTTGGGGAAACCGTGTTCAATTCTGGTCCGGTTCTCGAGGCTGCTGGCGTCCGAGGTCGAGTACCTCAAGGTTGATCGGCGAGACATGGCGACGAATTTGCGATAGAGCGAGGCACTTGTCGGGTCGCGCGTTCGAACGGAAGTATGTCTGGTCGCAGCGAAAAGTCAAGATGTAGGAAGAGGGGGGTCGCGATCGCGACAGGGTGGTTGGTGATGCCTTTTGTACTAGGTCGCTCCACCGAGGCCGGTGAAGCGACATCTGACCGCTGATGAGCTCGCGACGGCCCCACATGACGTTTAGGTGCTTCGCCAAGTGACCCAAGCCCACAGCCTCCTCGAGAGAGGTGCCAAGCCTCAGCCAAGTCACGTCGCTCGCATCCTCGACGCACGCGACCCGGGTTGTGCCAGCCCCCGCTTGACCCTGTTGGGCCCGGTTAGGGCGGTCAATCCGGGGAGGGGGCGGCACACCATGCCGAAGGGGTGCCACAATCTCGGCGGCTGGCGCCTAGCCTGGAGCGCAGAACCAATGGCGGCCGACACCTGCTGACCGAAATACCTTAGGCAGCACGGCATCCCCTGTTGGACCCCCCTTCAGCATCCAAATCGCGATTCTGCCAATGATGGATCCCTGAGTTGCTGTCAGCCTGCAGCGGGCAACCATCCCATCTTCAGCCCTCCAGACGGGTTTGCGGCGTTCCTGGCATTGGTTGCAATGACTTGCGTCCGTTGGGCCACAGCGGTCGGTCCGCTCCCCGCCTGCACCGGCCCGTCACAGCACTGTCCAGCGCTCAGCTCAGTGTCTGTGCATGCCGATCAACGACTTCGAACTCGAGAGCGGTCATCAAAAGAAACGCGTCGACATTTTCTTTGTTTCGGAGATAGCTCTTTTCCTCCGGGTTTACCCCGGGATCTTCGCATCAGTTGGCAATTCCCTGGCTCGTTTGGACATCGTAGTTCCCCAGCCTGTTCTCATCGTCTCTCCTACTGTCCATCGGCGGGACACCTCTTTCCTTTTTTACCCCCCTCCAGATTCTTTCTTCGTCTCGTATGCGCGTTATATCTGGCTACCAGCGATAGCCGACTCGGTTCTCCTTTTACCAGGTGCTCGGCATCCTCCGCCCTAGGTTCCCGCTTCACAGCTTCTCGGGTCGGGTCGGACGGGGTATCCACACGGTGCTCCGGCCGTGAAAGACCCACGAGCCAAGACCAGTCAGCTTAAACCCGAAAAGAACCACGCCGTTCACGAATGTAAGCATACTGAACGCCTCTAACGCTGCTACATAATAAGCTTTTAAATCATGGTGATATTGTGCGAGCTACCACGCCTCCAGCATCCCCTCATCTATTGGGGCATCCTCTGTTTCATAAATTTTGTCAACAATGACCAGCTCAGCAGTCTGAACCGGGTCCTCTTCTTCGAGCTGCTCCACATACGTGACTCTCTTCCTTTTGATCCGATACCCACCCCGCCACTGCTGAACCTCCAGACCTAACCACCAGACAACTCCCACGAGCAAACTCAGCCATCCGACCAGTGGCATGACCCACCACTCTAGATCATCACTTTTCATACCTGAGGGCTTTGTGAACGCGCCAAACAACAGGAAGCCCAACACGGCCACGGCAAAGATGCATGGCAAGGGATCCAGCCACGGCTTCCACTCACGCTTGACAGACCACCCACGTCCAATATGCTTCCCTTGGTTTGGCCCCATCTCGGCATCCACCCTCCTCGGTTCAGACCGCCACCAAGCGTCGATCTTGAGATATAACAGCCCGCACACGGTCAGGAAACCCAACAAGCCCACAATCACAAATGTATAGATGTAGGTCAAAAAGTTGTATGCCTTATTCGGGGACAAGGACAGTCCAACGCTGAGAACCAACACTACTTCAACACCCCAGTGTAAGGCCGTCGCCGCAAACGGCGCCTGTTCAGGATTGATGCTCTGGAACCAGCGCGCCACCAGGGTGTTTTTGGACGCTGCAAACCAGAGGGATTTGGGAAGGATCCCCTCCTTGGCAATCTCCTGCTTCACTCGCGAAGCGGTGTAGGTTTGAGCGAGCAGATTACCAAAAATGAAGACGGCGAGCATGGCGCTAATACCCTGGACCACTCGCTCTCGATGTGCATCGGAGCGATCCTTGGACAGCTTGTAGAAGAAGTTGATGGCCGCGTTGGTCGAGTAGTCCTTGTTGTCTTCGAGGCTGCCCTCGTAGGGATTCATGCACAGATACGAGGTGTTGATCAAGGTATAGACAACAATAAGGGAGGCCATGGTCCACATGACGCTCTTTGCAAACAGGCGCTTTGGTTGACGGACTTCGGCGAGGACGTAAAAGGGCTGCTCGTACCCCGTGTAGGGATATGTTGCATAGAACAGGGACAGGATGATGTCGCCCACTTTGCCGCCCTCGCCTTGGCTTTGCCAGACAATCTTCTTACAGCCGTCCCCGTTTTTTGTGCCATAACCGATACCGATCCAGATCATGAGGAAGACGACCAGAATCTTGGCAACGGCGAACAAGTTGTTGAGCCGGATGGAGAATTTGCGCGTCGTAATGTTGAGCAACGCGCACAACGTGAGCACAAAGATGGCCCAGCCTACGACGGGGCCGTTCTGGACACATTGGTCCTGGCACGACGGGTTGATGACGGATTGCATGTATATGCCGAACTGGATGGCATTCCCGGCGAGGTTGCCAAAGACCAGAAACTCGATACCGAAGACGCACGTCATGAGGAGGTCGGGCGACTTGAATATGTACTCGAGGTAGTTCTTGTCGCCGCCTGACTTGGGTGTTGATACCCACTGCCCGTTGACCAGGTGGCGGGGGATGCTCAGACCCAACTCGGTCCAGCATGCTGTGATGCAAAGGGCGAGGATGCCGGCAATGATCCAGGTCAAAAGGGCTGCTCCTGGATTGCCGACGCCGATCATGACGTTGTAGGGCTGGGTGAAGATGCCGCTGGCGATCGTGCGGTTGATTACGAGGCAGAAGGTAGTGAAGCGTCCGAGGAGGTCACTGCGTGAGACGGTTCGGTTGATGAGCTGGTGGTTGTTAGGCGCTGCCTAGGTTTACCTGGGGTGGTATCGCGTAGGATGAAAACGAACCTGGGTTTCGGGGTTTCGGTCTGCTTCATCTTGGTCTTTTGCTAATGCGTTTTTGCTTTTGAGCGTCTGGTGACCTCCTCCATATGGCTCTATCGCGGTGGATGTCGCCATGGTGTTTTGTCTCACTGAGAGCAATCAAGCCCTCTGAATCAAGAGAACACGTCAAGGAAGGAAATGCAATGGCCTTTCACAGCGCTTGAGCGGCTGGTTTTTACCCTCTCTAATATTCCTCTTCAAATTGGAGGGTATTGGCGTTTTGAGGGGCACGAATGCCATAGATCATTTGGCAAACGTGTCTTGGGTATTTAGAGCCAAGGCATCCAGAGCCTTATACCGACCGCATGAGCTCGGGACTGAAGTCGCCCGAAATCGGGCGGTGGCTGGGGGCATGCAACCAGCGGTTTTGGGCGCGCCAAGCTGAACCTACCGTCCCTCTCACCGACCTTAACCCCAATCGGAGGGGCTTCGCGGCGCCACTGACGGTGCAAGTCACAGTAAATGTTACCTAACCCCCCAAAGAGAGCCTTATGGCAAACCGTCGAAGCGCGGGGTGCCTGCCCGACGACGGGGGGCCTGAGCGATTTGGCGTCCGCCTGGACATGGAGCCTTCCGTCCGACCCTCCCTTGGTCACATTAGATAAGGCATTCTGCTCTGGACCGAATCATCCTTGGTCTCCACTCAATTTTCGTCTCCATTATCACCATGTCTGACATGCATCTCCAGAGAACTGCCGAGGAGCCCATCGCGTTGCTCCCGTTGATGCCACCCAGACCACCCAACACGCACCTCAAGCCAGACCTCGAAGTCATTGTTGCCAACAACCATGTCATACGCGTTGTTGATCCGACTGCAAGTCCCATCAGGGTTATGGAGAGACACTTTAACCATGCCAGCCATCGCTTTGTCCTCAATTATGCCGTCGCACGAGCAAGCACTGGCTGGACGGTGAGTGTCTACGATGCGGCCGGGTCACTCATCGTAGGATACACGTTCGCAATCAAGTTGGCGGCCCTCAAGTTTCAGGAATACATCTCAGGCTACAAGGCCTTTGCATATGTCGAGCAAATCTCGTGTAGCGCCATCTTTAAAGCTCGACTTCTCGAGAAAGGCGAGTTCAAAAGCCCTCGATATTATGGAAACGGCGAGATCCAGATATGGATTCCAGAAGACCTGGTAGACGGGCCGTTGGCCTCGCCTCCCGCTAGTCTCTACCGGACATCGACTTCGTCTACCATTCTGTCAGGACCAGGGTCGTTCTTCAAGGCAAAAAGCGCTTCCCCTGGCGCGTCGGGATCAAGCGATCGGGACACGTTTGTCAACCACAACAGATCACCGCTATTGTTTGCATTCTTCCGTGATGAGGGCGGCTATACGATGCTGAGAGCAAGAGGTGAGAACGTAACTCCAAGTGGCAAGCCATCTGCAGCTAACTTGGGCCAACAGTGGTCGACTTATCGTGGTCCCTTACACGAAAAGGTGACACAGACGCACTAATCTTCAGCAGCAGCGCCGGCAAGGACCAGGGATTCAAGGCCTACAAGTACACCAAGCCCACCGCACGCATAAGCGAGTGGGATGTCGGCGTCATGGCGAGAAATTTAACGTCCAGAGCTGCAGAGGAAATCACGATCATGAACCTGACACTCAAGACCAGGGCTGTTAGCAGCGTAGCGGACGAGACGGAAGACAAACTTCGCTACCTCCAACGACAGCTAGATGAAGTTTACAAGACATACACAAAAGCTCAGGCTTCGAAATTTCAGATCCCCGAGATGATCAAGCAAGGGATAGATCCAAGCAAGGGGTACAACGAGCTTTTGGGTGCACAAGCAACTTCTCCGCGGCATTCTATGGTCAGCCAGCCTGGAACTCTCAGCGGGTTCTCATATCCTCAGGAGCTCTACGGGGAATACACTCGCACCGATGGCAGACAGTACACGCACATGGAACAGACCATTCTGTTTCAAGCCCCGAATCAGCAGCCAAGGTCTACCGAAGGCTCATCAGCCGGCCCACCGTCTTCTGTGCCAGGGGTCCCCGAAACTCTCAACACTCCCGTTCAACAAGCAGAAGACAATCATCAGCCAATCGATACTCCCGAATCATCAGACGACGAAGAGTCAAGTCTATTCGGAGAATTCGATCAACGAGTGGAACAGGCCATCTCGAACCATCCGGACCTCGGACCGCCCGACAGGGCTATCAGAGCCCTTCATTCCCTCCCGGGAGAGATGCGAGCGCTTCTTTACCAGTTTCCCGCCGGGGACACAGAAGAATCTCATAGAGGTTCCAAAGGACTCTTCAGGTGCCCATTCAACATCCTCAACCCCCGTGTACACCGCAAAGGCGAATGCAAAGGGCCAGGGTTTCCCCTTCCTGAACTCAGGTGCAATACAATCCTCTCCCACACTCTTCCACGTCACACTCCCAACTCACAACACCACAGTGAACATATCGAAGAAAAACACCTTTCCTACGAATGCAAGACCTGCAAGCGCGTCTTCAACGATGAACCCGAGCTCGACGCCCACATTAAAACCACCTGCGAACCGTCAACAAACCTGCCAAACGGTGTCCCGTTTCACAAGATCAACCACGTTCGACAAGCCCTAAAGACGCCCAAGAAGAAGGAAAAGGCCACGACCGAAGAAGAGCGGTGGTACATGATGTGGGACATGCTCTTCCCTGGTGTGAACCGGCCGAGTCCATGTGAGTCTGAAATCTGGGGTTGGCATTCAAAGAGTAATCACTGAAGCATGACAAGACTTTGCGGTCCCTCGGAAGACGCAGGATGACGCCGAGGGCCTCCGGCTCGAGATCTTGTTTGCGGCCATGATTGATAGTGATAATACGCAGGGCTCCAAGGTGGTGGATAAGGACAAGGCTCGGCTTTATTTGAGGGCGGCGATGCAGGCGCTGCTACGGGGGGAACCGCCTGGGTCGGAAGAGGCGAGTATGGGTGGTGAAAGGGGGAGTCGGGTGTCTGACGGCGACGGCGCGTCATGAGGCAAGCACGTACCTGACGGTGCAAAGGTATTTAATTGACGAAGAGGCAAGTCCCCGATGAAATAACAAACCACCCAGGGTATATTATTATTATCAATCATAATGTGTATGGTACTGTAGATTTTCCGTCTGACATCCTATAATATGCTGGCTTATTTGACGGACTTGCCAAGACCCAGGCCGGACCGGACTCGGTCCATATGTGGGGTGTTTCGGCTCTGGTGTGGGTCCCGAGCCTCCGTCCTCCGAGCCCCGGCATACCCGGCTCTGGACCAAACTATTCCTGTCGGTCCATCCGTTGTGATGGATTTTCCAGATTTCGGGTTTATGGTTTAGATTTTGCCGGGTCGAGCTTTCCAATCTCAAGCTGGGTCCCAGGCTGTGCCTCCAAGCCTGAACCTCTCAGCCCCAAGGTGCGTTGGGTGAGCCTATCAGGAATTGATGATGTATCGTAGACCAATCGGCTGAGCATTGTATTCTGGAGCTTGGTATTCCTGTTTGGTAGGTCAGTTTGGGGTCGTTCCACTTGTCGTAGTGCGATCTGTGGCGTAAATGGACTGGCATGCGCATACCTGGCCTGGTTTGCGTTGGTGTGGCGTTCTTTTGGTTCTGTGTAGGCCAGGGGCATGTTTTGGGGGTTTGACGTCATGTTTGCCGAAGGCTTGGAACGTAATGTTCGAATTGCTCTTGATGCCTTGCAGTTCTTGGGGGAATCGCGCGCAAAATGATCGTCGTAGTAGTGCAACACAGTTGTTTCTGTTTGTGCTTATATACGGATTCATGATGAACATCGGGCTCTCACTCGATATTTTGCCCCCTCCAATGGGAGTTGTTCTTTTCGGTGATGCTTTCTGGCGGCGTTGAGCAGGGCCAGCTTTCACTCAGGTCAAACTGTGGGAGCCAATGAGCCGTCCTTGATTGTCAGATGCCTTGGACGTCACCCTTCCATGTCTAGCGCAGAAAGATTGAGTTTAGCTTCAACACCGGTGACAGAGGCGGACGATGGAGGACCCCCTCTGAGTGGTCCGGGTAGGAAACCCGCTGCAGCGCCACTGCCTGCCAGCTGGACAAGGTGAAGGTGAAGAAGCCAGGGGGCCGGGGGCGCAGAATAAACTCGCTTGATAGGGCGTCAGCGCACATCGGTTTTGGGTCGACCACAGGTCCTTGCATAATGAGCCTCCCACCCAGTGTCGTCAGCCGGAGAGACTAGGGATCCTACCACACGACTTGAGGACCAATGCTGAGACCTGAGCCCCCGATAGCGCCCAAACTCCAGAACACGCCCCTCGAGCTACCGTCAGATCCACGAGATTTTCTCACGGCTTTGCGGCTGGGCGACTTTGTTGAAGGCCTGATGGGTCCCGTCGTGTGTGTTGGGGCTGGCTTATCTAGGTCCCAATGCCTTCCGAGCTGGGGTGCGTGCTTGTGTGTTGTGACAGGGGTGTGATCGCAGCCACATCGCAGGTTTTTCCCCTTGGCATCAGGGGACCTAGCCACTCGACAGCCGGCATCATTCTCATCTTCACACGATCGTGGATGAGCCCGGTGAAGGTCAGCTCAAATTCCCTAAGCCAATCAGAACAGCCATGTTTACAGGGGAACCCGCAAGGCAACGGAACGAGGCGCTGAAGAGATTTCAGTCTTTGCTGGGCTGACAGCAAGGCAACCGGACCAGGGTGCCATGGCAGAATGCTGGCCGCGCACCGAGGCAGCGGAGTTTGCCTCGATGAAAAATGGTTCGCATCCCAGATGTGTGTGCCAATTGCATACGTTCCCAACCGTGCGGTCCCTCCCCGGACCCGACTGCGTGGTACGCGCCGCCTTCGGGAGTTGAGTTGTGATTCCCATGCGGCCGATGGCTTCCTCTATAGGAAATCTGTCTGCAGATGCAGGAACGCACCCATCTGAAACCAACAGACCATGGCGCCTTCCCCTTCTCTCGGGCTCAACTGCCCAGAAGGGTACCCAACAGGGCAAAATCATCGGAGCGCTGGAAGATTTCGCAGACCCGACAAACACATCCGTTGCGACCGGCGAGGATCCCGCAACGACCATCACGGCCATCACCTCTTTGGACGTTACGCCTGCCAGCACCCTACACCCGTTTGCACAATTGTCTGGCACAAGCACAAGGCACAAACGTTCAGATTCGTCCGATTCTGACTCCGCTCTCGGGTCTTCGGTTGCAAGTAACGACGGAGATGGGACCGAAGAGGCGCCGCTTCTCCCGCATGCGACGATCCTCTCTCAGGCGGAGCCACGACGGACGGTTCCACATACTGAGCTCCCTATCCCGAGTCACCACATCACAACATCGGAAGCGACTGGCAGGGGTGCACGGAGCGATCTGGGCTGTGCTGCCCTCGTGGTTCAAGGGACACGCAATGGCGAGACGACGGAAACGACACCGTAAGTAGGGACCCGTGAAACCCGAAGGACCGAAACTGACCGTTGTCAAGCCACGCCAACCATTTTAGCACGCGATTACCCGATTCTTCGATCCTGCATACCGATGTCCAAAGCCCCAATAACATTCTTGGGGGAGAGGGAGAGGTAGAGGTGCACGCAGTGTCGGCTGAGGTCGCCACTACTGCCTTGAGATCACTCGGGATTTCCTTGGACTCGCAGGGGCCGTCCGACAAGGTCATTGACATAACGGCATCATACCTCCGGGAGTTAGCCAAGGCCGCGAAGGAGCCCCGTGATAACGAGGCTCCTCACTCTTTGGTGGCAGAGGGCACCGGATCAAACCCGGGCGCCGATCAATGGACCCCGGTCTACGAGAGATCCTGTCAGCAAGGAGATGGAAAACGGAGGCGATACAACCCAATCCGACGTCGAAGGAGATCTCCGCAGCGACGGAAAAATGATGGCGACGAAGATTCGGACGGCCAAAACCGCAAAGACCAAGACCAGACTGGGCCGGCAAGCAAAGTGAAAAATACAATAGAGATGGTGTACTCCTGTCCATTTCGGAAACAGAGCCCGGAGGTCTTCAACGTGAGGACTCACGTAAAATGTGCCAATCAGGCATTTGTCGGCATGTCAAACCTAAAGTAGGTTCCAGCACTCTATCTCGGGCTTCACTGACATCAGCAAACAGGAAACACGTCGCTTCGGAACATTATCACGGCCGGATTCCTTGCGGCCGATGCGGACAGGATTTCGAGTCTGCGGAAGATTTAGGCCGGCATCTTCAGAGCCCTGAAGCCTGCCCCCTTCGGATATCGCCGTCGGTGATGACCTGTCTCGAGGATGGGATCACTAAGCGCACTAAAGATCTTCTCTCCCGGCGAGATGGCCAGAGAGTCGATTCGTGGCATCGACTGTGGTTTGTCGTATTTGGAGAGGGTAAAGCTAAGGACAGCGGTGAGTCGGCCTTTTGTTCAACAAACAGCTATCTTACTTAGAAAGTACTAACGTCGAACAGGCTTTCTGCCAGTGGTTGAGCTTGAGGAGATCTTGGTGGAGTTTGACACCCGAATCCCCTATTTCGATGCGCAATTGGGGGGCGAGCTCGCCATCATTCTCGCCGACCAACTGAACGATTCGTCAATGCCAAGGGTGATACAATGTATCAAACGTATTGTGGAACACTGGCTGAGGGGATTTCTGGAGCGGTGCAGGGAAATCCCGACTCGAAGGCGAGGCCTGAGGGAGCCAACCCCAGTTTCTCGCCCTATCGAAGCAGTGCAAGACAACACTGTGGCTGCAAACTCCGCTTTGCTTGGTTTGACCAATATCGGCAGCCACGACTTCATGCTCCAGAATCACCCCGTCGTTGACCATCGGGAGCCGACGACAAGCTGGGGCACTGATGGTGTCCTCGCTGATGACCTGCCCATGGACGTTGCGCTTGCGCAACTGGGTTTATTCCATGGACAGGATGTTTTTGAACATGGTGTTCCGGATATGCAGGCCCATTTCAGCTTGGGTGGCAGCGATAACCACGGAAATATGCAGAGTCATCAGCAATGACAACAACGGCGTTGGGTAGGGAGTAATATTGGAGCGTCGTGATCAGTTTTCTATCTTGTGTTGATGGTAAACCCTTCAAGAGCCATTCCAAGCTTTTGAGACATGTAATACTGTTGTAATACTACTTTCAATTTTAGAATCACAGCACATTTGCTTGGATCATAGACCTTCATATCGTCGACGAAAAGGGACTTAAAAATTGAGATTCCCTGCCGAGGCTGGTGTTACCCAAGCAGACGTGGCGAACCTGTCTATTATCCTCCTGGCACACGGCAAACAACGACCCAGGGGCATTCGGTCTGTATTTTAGCCCAATCTTTCCCATCTTGAGGACCAGAGAGATTGACAACGACCCGTTCGGCCCATGGAACTGACGACCGGAGCAGCGAGAGCGCAAACAATACCCCCTGCGTTTCCACGCCGAGGTTGTCCAGATGCGGAGCGGACGACAGCGTCCCCGCAACTGTCTCGATCGTATCCAGGTTCGTACAATGTTCGCTGATTATGGCGAGCATAGTCTCGGCCGACGGATGAGGAACGAGGCCCGAACTTGGATCCTTGACGATACGAGGGCCATATTTCCTGCGAAACGACACCCTCCCCCTATAGGTGAAGAACGTTCGGCCGGATCGGGCGATGCTGCTGCCGATCTCAAAACGCAACCCGACCAGGGGGAAGGGGATGCATAGGTGGCGGATGAAGCTGGCGTTTTGCTTTCCGATGCGCTGCAGAAACGTGCGGAGAGTTGTCGCCGGAGCGGCGTGGATCAGGAATTGGTTTTTGTGGTAATACACAGGGCGTGCCTCTTTGTCTATCTGGCGGTTGGTGGTGAGAATGCTGGTGCGTTGGTCGAGGGCGACGTGGGGACAGGTTGGTTGCGGTTCGACTGATGGCTCCCACTCGTACGGAGGCTGTCTGTCCTCGGACACGGGGGGGTTGGTTCGACGTACGTAGCCCCTACAGATACAGATTTCGATCGGAAGAGATGAGGTGAGGACATCTTCGTAGATGGCGTTTCGCAGCTCCCCTGGGAGATCGGGAAAGGTGATCGGCATTGTGGAGATGGGAAGCAGCAACTGATGGGGTTTGGGGGAAGTTTGTCGGGGGAAGGAAGGGAAATCTAGTGCAGCAAAACAACCAAAGGATTTGTGATGCGTTCACGTGATGTGATTGATGTTTGCCTTTGTGCAACTTCTTGCATTGCAGCTGCAGGATGCATCAGGCCGGTAACATGGAAGCTCGAGACAGACCAGAAAAACCGAATGGATGCTTTTTTTTTTTTACTGGAAAATAGACCGTGTCCTAACTACCCATATGTTAAATAATTGTTTGGGTGCTCAAAGATACCTATGCTGCAGAGAGCCTGGTGACAGCACGCAATGAAGGATGCGCCTGTGTCCGCGATGTAGCGAGAAAACAATGTTGCACCGAAATTGCGTGACATTTTCATTTCAAGCATCATGAACTGCGTTACTCCAATCCGCTATCAAAAGGTGTGCCGGCTGGCGCTGCTTCCATGCACAAAGGTCAAACAAGTCCCAACCAGCGTTCCTCCTGTTGTTTAGTTAGCACCCCCTTTGAGAAGCGGTCATCGCCGTCAATATCCATCACACCATCCACATACGCCATCCCCACAAGCTGGTATAACTCATCTTCACCTCTCCTTCTCCCCGTATGCCTCACGACATAGGGCGTCATCGCGCAGGTTGCAATGACCTCGTCACCAACCTCAACGAGACCAGGACCAACGGCAAACGCGCCGCTCGACAGCTTCAGTACAGCCTTGCCCTGAAGCTTGCGCACCACTGACGGCACACCGAAGAGCTGCAAGGCATATTGCGCGGCACCCCTGCCCGGCGGCAACCAGCCCAGCAAGCTGGGCGCTGATAATAGCGACGAGCGCACCGGCAAGGGTACCTTTGTTGGCATTGTCGCCAGGGACAGCACCGCGCTCAGTTCGGCAAACACCTCCTCGATGTTTTCACATGGCCAGGCACCGACAAAGTCGTGCGACGACAGGGCCTTGACGACACGTGAGCGCAGGGGCTGGGCCTCATCGCTATCAGCAGGCAGCCCAAGCTCGGACGGATCGTCTAGCAGCAGCTGGCACAGCTGGCGGATGAGCTTTACATCGTCTTGTGGCAATGTGATCACTGTGGTACATGAACCGAAGGATCTTCCCTTGATTCGTACCAGCCCTTCCCGGATCATGCGTGTATCGATGCCATCAGAGGGCTGGTAGCTCGGGTTGAGCTGTGCAAAAGAGTGGTATCTGTCTGGCGTCGTCCATGAGTCGGCCTCGTTGATGGCATCGGCTAGGTTGGGGAGCCACGAGGGATATTTGGTGTCGGTCAGGCGGTTCTCGTAGAGAAAGTGCGCTTCCAGGAGCAAGAGCAGGCCTTCCTGTCTCCCGCGTCCCGATGTTGCTGCGTATATGAGAGCATCAAGAGTAATGCGCTTGGGCTCCTTGGTATAATCGGGGGGATACTGAGCTTGGAGATCAGGCAACAGGCCGTAGAGCGCGTATACTCGGTCTCTGGGGTCTTGGCATTTGCGAGTAGAGGTCGTGACGAGAAACTCCGAGAGGAAGGGCGCCTGAAACCGGAGGGCGGAGGAGGATAATTTATCCACGAGAATATTCGGAACTTTGCGCAGTAAGAGAGCGGTAGTGTTGTTCGGATCGGGTTTGCTGATTGTCAACTGCCGACGGTAGAACGCGTATTCCCACGACAGGCGGGCTGACACGAACTCGGACGCTCTCCATATGTCTTGATGGCGTATCGAAAGGTGCCCGCACAACAACATCGGCTCGGACTGGGCGAGGAAGGCTTCCTGGAATGTCCACATGCGACTCCAGTAGGGACGGCACAATATGTCCGTGATTCCGAACGACACCTTTTCTAGTTTGGCCGTCTCCAAGTTCCCGAACCTGTGCATGAATCTGGGGAAGGGCTTGTTCGGCGCGAGCTTGGGAAGGCCAAATTTGTCGGGACCTAAGCCATAAACGAAGGCGAGTACCGCCTCGGTGTCGGAGTTGGATTCGCCAAGCCATGAGACAACCAAGGATGCTTTGCGATATATTCGGCCCATCAGCGGCACCTGGTGGTTTTTTTCCAGGACGTCGTCTTGGTTGATGCAGATGGCATCAACCCAGAGAGTTCGCGGACGAAATTGGTACCGTAGGCGCCGGAGCGCGGCCTCCAGACTAATAGTACCCAATACAATGCGTCCATTGACAACAACCGCCCTCTTTTTGCTTGTGTCACCCCAAGCGTAAGAAAGGGCGTGGTACTGCGGACACGCTATGCTGCTTAGTGAAACCTTACGCAGCTCACAGCGCAAGGGCACTGCAGCCTCGCCGGGTAGCAGTGTCAAGAGTCGTATCTCGGCAGAGGACCGGTCAAGCGGTTCGTACAGGGGCTGCATTTGGTGACAACTGGAGGGGGAAGACGGTAGTAGTCCCAGCCAAAACACCCATTTCCGTGGACTTGCAGATGGCTCGTTTCCCCGCTCGATGCTGCCTGCACGGCTGGCTCAATTGCATGATGCCTGGAACACGTCAGGTGACTGCGAGCCAATGCGACTGGGGGTTTTGGTGAAAGCAAATTTAGGGCAAAACAACAGGCTTTCTCTTTGCAGCGACTGCACTCCGGAAGCACATGCTTCTGAGGCACCCAGCAAAACAATGCCAACAACGGCGTTTCGAATTCGCGTAATCGGCGCTAACTGTTTACGGCTCTATCCAGCGACCAGACCAGTTGGCTGGTGACGACAGAGACTAGCCAGCGACGTTGTCGCGGGCGCGTCAGGGTTCGCACTGCCACGGTAGAAACCGCGTGCGCCGGATTGAAGAAGCTAAAGAGAGAGGATGCCATCTATTCCTTCATCCTCCGCCAACCGCACTGGCAGGGTTGAACGCGCAACTTCAGCACGCAAGGATGGAGCAAAGGTCGAGTTTAGCGTTTCTTGACCAACCCGAGAACAGGTCGGCTGAGAGCTATTATGCGCAAACTCTACAGAGCACGCTGCAGCGTACGTTGAAATTATCATGGGCCGAGTAATAATTACGTGTAGCCAGTTGCCGTTTTCTAACGAGGCGTAGAGAGTATATTCAGTCTCGAGAGCCACGGGAATTCGTTCAGGGGTCGCCATATCATGGAGCTTGTTGACGGGAACAAAGTCCCATCACTCGATTACTCCAGATGGACGAAGGCCCGGGACCGCGAAGGCGACAAGGACATCTTGCCCCTTCCCTTCGGGCCGAAACTTGACAGCACGGGATCGTCGGGGCCCTTTTACTCACCACTCCCTCCCGGCAGCCATATCCGGCTACTCGAGCTCCTGCCCTCGGCGTTATCTGGCGACCGTCTCGAATCCCGACTTCACGTCTATCACATCGAGGAGGTCAAGCAATGCTACGAGGCGCTCATACCAATCCCCGGTTGCTCACCCGCGGCTCTCGGCCTTGCAAGCACAAACTCCACATCCCCCGCATCAATTTTGGCCACCCAAAGCATAAACGCCAATGCGTCAGCCATCGCACTCGCATATTCGGCTGTAGGGAGCTCCACCCAGCATCTCCATCTGGTCGGCATGGAGCGGATAGTTGCGCAGACAAACGGGGCTGAATCTCCTTGGCCTGTCTTGCTGGCTCTGGTCCGTTTTCTCCGTTCTCCGGCGCCCGAGATATGCCCGAGCGAGGCAGTGCTCGTTGCTCTGGCCGTTGACGATCTTTTCCATCATGGACTCGAAGTCGTCGGCATTCATGCCCGTGGGCTTGGCCAGAACTTTTCGACGAGTAACTTCCGGATTGGCCGAGGAAGGGGCATGATGCGCTCATTGATGAGGCCCTCGCAAGCTATCGAGCCTGTTGGGAGTCGAGGAAGGATGTTCGTCCAGAGAGGCGAGTCGGGTTGCAGGAAGCCGACATGGCGGGGAAAGTCGACGCGGAAACCGGTAGGGAAATATGATGCGGGAACTGCGTCAAGTGATGCCAGGAGATGCCGGTGCATTCGGAGCTCGTTGGGAAGAGACCGATCTGGGACACCATCGGCTCGTTTGAGCGCCAGGGCTGAGGCGCGGGTGTCGATGTCTGGGGTTGAGAGAGAGGTGTCGGCCCAGACGCTGCCGCAAGAGCCGAAGCCGACGCGTTGAAGCTGGGTCGTTGATTGTGTGGCCGCCAATTCCGTGATGTCCATGGTAGACGTGTCGTTGGTTGTGGGACTTTTGAAAATCTGTCATGAGCCGCGCAATAAATACGAATGAGGTGACTCATGAAAATTAAGGTTTTCAGCGTCCTGGCCGAGGTTGTTCTTCCCAAACTGCAACAGATGCTCTGGCAGGTGGGGTCGAAACAAACCGTCACGGAAACTTCGAGCAGTTGTCAGTCATGCACACCCCATTTTTGCTTTCAACACATGGTGCCCATACATAACCTTGGCCTTCACCTCAAGACCGCGTTTTGATCTCTAAAAGCTCCCCAAAGGTCAATATCTAAAAATTGGTGTGCTTAGAATTCTAAATACCCCCTCAGTTGAAAAGAGAAAAAAAAAGACATTGATAATGTTAATGCTATGCAGGTAACGTGGCCGCAGCGGCATTCCACAACCTGGCGAGGGTCTAGGGTTAGATTTGGGTGTAGTGCCCCAAAGGGAAAATGGGTTGTGCAGAGCACAAAGCCCCTGAAATATCATGATCGATACCGGAGATATTATCTCCATCTCGTCAAAATAAGCCTGCCGGTCGAGGCCATTCTCTGTGGCATTGACCGAATTCAGTATTTCAGACCGTTTTGTCACCAATCAAAATGACGGTCGGTGGTCATGAGGCGCTCCGTGGTGACAAACGGGGTCGACCAAATTGGGGAAATGCTTGTCTTGGCGCTGGCGGAACGGGTTCTTCGGCCGCACTGTTGCTCTTGCGGCGTGCAGACATCGTCCCCCCAAGCACCAGCGGAAGGGCCAACTTGTTAACCGATAGTTGTATGACAAACATATTCTTTTTGCCAAGACACCTGATACCCATTTTGGGCACTTCGTATCTACTACAACCTGATATGTCTCCGGGCTGGAGCCTTGCGCGCGCTGCGTTCGCAGGGACTCATGTCACCGAGCCGTCGTGATCCTGCCAGCGCCCGTAGGAGATTACTGGGATATAAAGACGGCCTAGTCCGTAGCTAAATATGCTCGAGTCCTTCATCTCGGTTACAAACGCAACTTGTACCCTTCAAGCTTTCCACGTCCACACCTGCAGCAACGTCCACCCGCAGCAACAATGGCCGATCCTACTCCCAGCATCCCCAAAGGCTCCCTGATCCTCGTCACAGGCGTAACAGGCCACCTCGCCTCGGAGCTCGCCAGGCAATTCCTCGAGCGAGGCTACCGCGTCCGCGGGACGGTGCGGGACCTCTCCCGTGCCTCATGGCTCGGCGTCGAGGGCAACAATGTCTTCAGTCCGTACGCAGCAAGCGGCCAGCTCGAGCTAGTTGTGGTTCCGGATATGGCAGCGCCAGGTGCCTTTTCTGATCCCGCTCTCTTCCAAGGCGTCTCGGCAGTGGCCCATGTTGCGACCATGGGATTCGACCCCGACCCGTCCAAGGTGATCCCGGCAGCCGTGTCGTCGACAACATCGATTCTCTGCGCCGCGGCCGCTGCTCCCACGGTGCACCGTTTTGTCTTTACCAGTTCGGTGGTCGCCGCCGCCGCCCTGACCCCTGGCAACACCCACGAGGTCACGCAGGCGTCGTGGAACGAAGCCGCGCTCGACATGGCGTGGGCGCCGCCTCCTTACGACCCGGAGCGCATTATCCCAGTCTACATGGCCAGCAAGGTTGCCGCTGAGCGTGAGGTGTGGCGCTTTGTCTCGGATGAACGCCCCCCGTTTGTGCTCAACGTAGTCTCGCCCCAGGTCGTCTGGGGGCAGCGTCTGAGTCCCCGGTGTGCTGCACCGAGCGCTTCGATGGTCCCGGAGTTGTTTGAGGGAAAATTGCAGAATACTGCCATGATGCCCGCCGGTACGTTCTTGTCTTTTCATCCTCCCTCCTTGTGGATTGATCATCATTGAGACCAGCGGCTGACAAACACGCAAGTCTACGCTGTCGATGTCAAGGACGTTGGCCTGCTTCATGTCGCTGCCGTTCTTGACTCTGACACGCGCAGCAAACGCATTTTGGCGTGGGGCCGCTATCATACCTGGCCGGAGACTCTCGCTGTTTTTCGCAAGCTGTACCCAGCCCGGCGCTTTGTTTCTGACGACCAGTTTGTCGGATTGCCAGGTCTGACGCTAACGACTGATGAATCTGTGCCGTTGGGTCTGATGGAAAAGTGGGGTGGCCAAGTTGGGTGGCGTCTTCTTGAAGACACGGTGCGGGATAACTTGGATTATGTCAAGTAAAAAGGGGTGCATTCCTTGTAGCTACCTTGATCTGGGTGGTGGGCTCTCGTGCCGCCGTGCTCGGTGGACATGGGTTTGTCGATGGGGCGAATGCGAGCGATAGCGTCGGTGATGGTGATGGTGACGGTGACGGTGGTGACGAGTGCCGTCTTCAGATTCGGAAAATGAACGGGCTGGTTGGTCCTTATTCACTGTTGCTACACGTAGCCTTTGGCGACTAGGACCCGGGTATCCATCTTCATGATCACTCTCCCTGTATCTACCTCTCTCGCGGGATCTCGACTCATAAAGCCGGGTGCGCCGAACTTTCTCTTCAAGTCTCGTCCTTGAAGATGATCGTCGACCACGACTTGCTAATCTCTCACGAGAGGACGAGTATTCACGTCCAGGGCTTTCTTTCTCATCATTCCTGGATCGAGACTGGCTCCTGTCATCCTGACCTTCCCGAACCTCGACTGCAACACGACGAATGCGCGATGTCTCGGTCCGCATTACCACTGGGGGCTCCGGGCTATGCTGGCATCGTCCAATAGCAGCCCTACACTGGCACAACCCGTTAATACCACTGATGTAGATGTTGATCGGCGCTTGCGAGCACGAGTGGTTTGCTTGGTTTGCCTGCCCGAGTGCATCTTTGCCATCCTTGTCCGTCGCATACTGACGCCTGTCGCGAGGATCTTTTTTAGCCTAAAAGTCAGTCAGCACCAGAAGAAACCGGGCGCTATAGGCTCGCGAATAGACTAACTTCTCGATCCGCTACTTCTTGCAGGTTAGCAGTTTCGCACTTCGGCCAATTCACCAGCTCGTTACAGACCGACACGCAGAATCGAGCCCTGTCCGTGGGCAGGCGGACGCCTTTGTCGACTCTAGCCCGCACCTCGACCGGGTCTTGGATCATGGGGATATATTTCTTGAGATTTTTCCAACCATGGCCAAGTTCGCGGACCGCCGCTGCTACCTCAAAGTCGAAATGCAGGCATCGTCTCCGCTGCTCTTTGGTTGCTCGCTCGAGTTGGCTGACGGGCACAAAGCGAATGACAGTGACTCGTCGAGTAAAGCACTGATAGATTTCGGGAGCCCAGTGGCTCACCTTGAGATTGACTTCCCATTCCCAGTGCGCGGCCGTGTCATATCGGTGATGCCCGTGAAAGGTGTCTTCCAGGATGCACCCTTTCGGATGATGCTTTGGGCAATATTTGCAATCTGAGGCGTGGCCAGATGTGACGTGAAAATGGTGCGGGCGACGTCGATTCGGCGGGGTGCAGAGTCCCCATGTATCCTGTGTAGCACAAGCTGGCTTGCCTGGAGAAACAAATGCCATCGAGTCAGTTTCAACTGTACCGCAACAACTTGGAAAAGTCCCGAACCCCCAGAGTGGGCTGACCTGGATCGTATGGCTCGTAGGAAAGCCCTTCCCGCCAGGACGTCATTTTCCCCTGGTAGCTGATCTTGTCGTTTACCTCAACGTGGGCTTCCACCCTTCCTGCAGGTGTTGGACCGAGGTTCTCGACCCCGGCGTTCATAGACATTGTGTTACTTGTCTCGTCCGTTACATTCAGCTTGGCCGGAGGATCACCCCTGGGCTTGACATAATGCCACTCGCCGCGGTGGAACACATACCGCAACGAAATGGAATCAAAGATCCTTTGGTAGTAGTCTATCCTACATCCAATCAGCTGTTGGTCACATCTCCCTCACATTTTTTAGTATTCTCAAACTGGTGGTACTCACTGCTGATCAAACTTGGACATGGTGACTTGAAGTTTGAAGTTGAGTGAAATGCGGTAGTGTTCCTCTGATTTTTCCTGTGTTCCATCGCGTTTGGTGGTTGGTTTTGGCGCTGATCGTTCTATTCGAACTCCAGGATCCAGAACGCTGATTGCCGTGTATTTCTCCCAGCCTCCCGCTACCTTTTCTCGCAGGTAGTACCTCTCCACGTCGCACTTGGTTGTGGTCATTTTTTACTCGAGGTAAGCTGCAACCGCGTTCTCCGATGAGTTTGGAGCGTTGTTGAATGTGCGTAATTCATCAGGATGGAGATTAAGTATTGTAGGACTGGGAAGATGAGATGCTTTATCCAACCGTGAGATTGGAAGAATGTCTCTTCATGTCCGTCATGCAACGTCGTCAGGCCACCGAAGCCATGTTCAGCTGTGGGTTGGCGCACGTCTGGCGTGCAGCGTCGGGTGATAGTCACCAATCACGTCCAAACTACAAAACTTTGGTCGACTCGAGTGCGCACCACTGTCAGTAAGCAGCCATGGTATGTATCGATCGGATTTATGTCGTGCGGAAGGGTGTGTTGGGTTCCATTGCGATTGGGAGAGATGTTTCGTCGTGTTTGCTCCTGCGGGTTCTCCAGCAGCGCCAGTTGCCAATGTGCGGGGCTTCGTCCATTCGTTCCTTCCCGTGGATGTATCCAAGGCGCCTTCCACAGCGGAGAAAATCTGCCAGTGGCCCAAGTTGCGAGAGGTAGGTAGGCGGAGATGGATGTTGCTGCAAGATCAAGAAACCATGTTCGCTCACTGCTCGTTGGTCGCTGGAGTTGAAGGATTGCTTGGCGTTCCGCACCGCAGATGCTCCGCCATGTTGGCTACCTCGCTGCCCAACATAACAACTGCTCGGTCGGCGCGCCAGAATGCTCCGTTCCCTGGAAATCCCCATGTTCGCATCAATGTCCGCTTTGACGTCGGACACTACCAGCACCCCGTTCGAGCAACACGCCCACACCAATGCAAAGGATGGACGCTCTTTCCAAAGACCTAGGTGCTCTCACGGTCCCAGAGAAGTTTCAATACGAGCCTCTGACGCATGAGATTCGACTCCTGGACCTTCACCCGAGCACAGATACCGCATCGCCGATTCAATGCACGCTCCGCAAGGCACCTCTGCTCGGCATCGCAGCCAGCATGGCCAACCCAGAAGAAGAAAAGTCTTTTGAAGCCCTGTCTTACACATGGGGGGACCCCATGCTTCAGGATGCTCTCATTCTCGTCAACAAGCAACCCTTCAAAGTGACACAAAACCTCGAGTCGTTTCTGAGGCAGCGGCGAGAGACATCCCAGCTAGTCACTCTCTGGGTTGACGCCGTGTGTATCAATCAGCACGACGTCGAGGAGAAGAATCAACAGATTCCTTTGATGAACCTGATCTACGCCATGGCCCAGAGGTTGACCGTTTGGCTAGGGCCAGCAAGCCACGACAGTGCATGCGCAATGGAGTGTCTCCACAATCTTGGGTCGACGTCACCTTACGGAAAGATGGCCCTGCTGGACGAGCGGTCAAAGGTAGCGGTGCAGAGCTTGTTGAGCCGCCCCTGGTGGACGCGTGTCTGGATTATCCAGGAGCTTGCCATGGGAGGAATGGGAATAAAGATGAACAAGGTTCAAGTTTGCTGTGGCGAAAAAACGGTCCCGTGGATGGCTTTCGTGGTTGCTGCCGCTCGGATGCAGGCGTACCATGCCGATCTCCGTCAGCCATTTCCCAACGTCACCAACATCCTGGAGCTCGACAGCCTGCGCGAGACAGCGTACCGATATATAGTCCCCGAGCTAAGCAGCCCGCTTGACAGAGAGTTCATCTTGGGGCTTCTTTGTCGGTATCGCCATTTCCTCGCGACCAACCCCAGGGACAAGTTATACGCCATCCACAACATATTCTCGAGGCTGTCCTCGCAAATGCTCACCGCCCGCTACGATGCTCCGGTGAGGGACGTTTATCTTGCATTTGCTCTTGGCGAGCTCGCAGATGGGGCAACTGCACTCGAGATTCTCCGTCAGTGTGGGCCTTCCGCCAACAAGCTGCCATCGTGGGTCCCCGACTGGTCCGTTCCGCTAGGTTGCCTGCCTCTCCCAGCCAAGAGAATACGGCGGTACTTTGACGTACCGTGGTGGGCCGAGCCGGAAGAAGTCGAACCCCATCAAATCCGCAGCGACAGTACGATTAAAGACTCTCAAGTTCGATTCGCAATAACCCCTCTCCCCCGAGACCGCGAAGTGTTTGAGCACCAGAGGCGCATGCGGTTGAGGAGACTGGAGATTGGGGCCGAAGGATTTGGCATCGTGGAGGACTTTGCCGAGATCCCACCAAACTTTTCGTTCCATAATATGATGCCAAACGACGAATCGAAAGAGATGATGGCAACGATGGTGGCGAACAAGATGATCGTCCTGGCAGTTTCAGATCAGCGCCTCTTCCGCGAGGATGCCCTGGTTTCTCAAGACCGAGATGCAGTGAAAGAAGGCGAAATCATCACCGAGCGCCGCATGAAACGCTGGCTTCTAGGGGAGCTCCAGGACTCCAAGTCACGGACCCCATATCAAGCTGCGGGATACACAGAATGCGACATCTCAATTGATGAGAAACGTGGAATTCTGAATGCCCAGGGGCTACTGCTCGACACGATAGATGTCTGTCAAGAACCCTTTGTTGATGACGTCGAGACCGACTGGAAGAGCGCCACCCGATTCATGGTTGCTGTTGGGAACTGCAAGAAGATGGCACTTGATCACGGGTCAGTAGCGGCACGCTATCCGCATCGGGCGGAACTGGTGGAAGCTTTTTGGAAAACACTGTTTGTCAGCCAGGTGGCCAGACCCGACAACTTCGAAACTGATGGTGTTGAAGAAAAGCTTCTCGAGAAACTTCAATACACGGACTGGCTACCGGAAGTCCCGCCTGGCTGGTCTGTGACGGAGCCCGCCATAACTGCAACTACCGCTGGACTGGTCGAGCTGGCCGAAGTAAATCTTGCGGCGGATGTGGCACAGACACACCTGAAGGGACCTTTCCTCGAAGTTTTCTCCGACACAGAAGCTATGCCGACGCCATCGCATCCGGACTTTTCCCCGCAAGACTGGACGGACGAAGCGAAACAGCAGCACAAGTCGGATCTGCAAGAGCTTGCCTCGCTCTGGCAGCAGCAACCCTTCGATCTATACCACAGGCCGTTCAGCTTCCTCTATGTCATCCCTGACCCATACTGGGAAACTCGCAAGACCCAGGATGAGTTGGCTTTGCAATCCACGAAAAAGTGGAGGTCGCGAGTGTTGATATCGATATCTCCAGAAGAAAAGACGGAGGAAAGTCAAGAGGAAGACGCCCAAGGAAACACAAAGAAGAGCAAATCGCGGCTTGAAGCATTCCACGAGTATGCGGAGCGTCACCACCAAGTGATGACCGAGACGCCGAGTCTGGTGCCCCAGTCAACACTGGAACCCGGTCTTGAGAAGTATGCCCTTGGACGAAAGTTCTTCATCACTGAGAAAGGTTACATGGGGCTAGGGCCAAAGGACTTGGAGCCCGGCGATACAGTAGCCATCTTGTTTGGGTCTAATGTCCCGTTCTTGCTGAGGAAGAACACTAAGGCCGAGGAAGAGACTTGGCGGCTTCTCGGGGAGTGCTACCTCCAAGATTTGATGAGCGGTGAGTTTGTGGAGAATCCTGATCTCGGAACTGCGGGTCAGCTCATTTCAATCGCGTGATAATTTGGACTCAAAGATGAGGCAGTACGGTCGAAGGACTCGACATCTACATCTAAATTACAAACATCTCTATATCTCCTCCTGGTGTTATCCCTCAAACTGGATTCTGGGAGGCGCCGGTCGAATAGTTACGGTCTTGAGTTCCAGAAACTCGTCGATGCCGTAATCCGCATTGTTGCTTCCCCATCCACTGGCCTTGTGGCCCTGAACCGGCGTAATGGGAAGATCAGCCAGAGAACAAGCATTGATATGGACAATGCCATAGTCCAGCCTCCCACTCAAGTCGAGGGCAACTGCGGTGTTTTCGGTCCACACCGTCGCAGTAAAGCCATACTTGGACGTGTTGGCCAGTCCTCAACGATATAAAGCGAGGCAGCCAGCCCAAAGGCCTCTTCGTCAGCAAGGATGGTGTCATGCTTGACTCCCGTCACCACGATCGGCGCCAAAGTCGTCCTGTTCGGCCCAATCAACTCGCTGTTCCCAGCTGAGAACTCGGCCCCGTCCTTCCTCGCCGCCTCAACCATCGCCTGCTCGCTTAGCGCAAAGGCCCGTGTCGCCGCTGATCCCAAACCATCGGCGTACTTTGACGCCAGTTCCTCTTTCAGCAGCGTGACAAACTGACCCGCTACTTTTCGGACAACAATGATTCTCGATGTGGCAAAACAGATCTGGCCACGGTGACAAAACGCCCCAAAAGCGATATTTCTCGCCGCGTTCTCCAGGTCTGCATTGTCCAGCACCAAGGCCGGTGTCTTCCCGCCAAGCTCCATCAACACGGGGAGATTTGATCAGTGCTCTGAATATGTACAGGATATACTTGCAAGTTAGTCTAACTCGGATCTACTCTAAGATCTTGATGCCAGTGTAGATGCAGATGCAGATGCAGATGCCTCCTCATGCTCCAACTTATCCAGAACCTCCAAAAGCTGCACGACTTCGTATGAGCGCTCATTGTCAACACCAGCATAGCGCCGCTGCACTTTCAGTGCTTCCTCGCCAATCTCCCTCGCTAGCTTCAAGTCCCGCGCCGCCAGACAAGCATCGGCAACGAGATAGAGCAAGTCGCCCATTTGCGCCGACAATCCCTCCTCCTCGACGATCTCTTCCAACTTGACAACAGCTCGGGATAGCACGTCGCGGGTGATATTCTCACGTCGTTTCATAGCCATCAAGATGGCCTCAATGTCGTCCCTGCGACGATCGGAATTTCTTCTGGTCTCTTCGTCTGCTTGGCAGAAGGGACAGCTGCATTCGAAGCCCCATCCTTTGATTGCTTTGACTCGTTGGTGGTATCGTAGATTCAGGGCAAAATCTGAACGATAGTTTAGCTGCTATTATCAGTTCAGTGTACGGGCAGACGCACAACTCAGGGTAATCTCCTCGCCTGGCTGGATGTCTCGGTATGCGACTATTTCCAGAGCAAGTGTCTGGCCTGAAAAGCGAATAATGGTGCTAAGGAATGTCAGCACACGCGGATGGCCGCCGCGCTGAAAGGTCAACTTACTTGGGCTTGCACTCGTGGTTGATTCTCTATATCCTCGTCAGCAACGTCAACACAGCCAAAAACAGCTATCTGTGCACACCGCAATTTCTGGATAGAGGCCGGCATGTGCCACGCCGTTCAGGGACACACGGAATGAGTTTGTCCTGAAAATATCGTCTAGGATGTACCCCTTGTTCTGGGTCGCCATTTGAAGGAGTCGTCTTTGGTCCTTGGCAGGGAGACGTTTGGCTGCGTGGTGCATGAGTGTGAGTAACCCGGTGTAGTTCCATGGGCTGAGATTCGAGAGTTTCAACACGACGGGTAACTCCAGCATCACGGTGCTGTCTTTGGGGATGGTGGCCGTGGCAACAACGCCGTACCCTTTATTGGGGATTCGCTTGACCTCGTATGGCGTTCGTTGGTCCGCCACGAACGGCGTTCCCCGTTGTTTTTCCAGCCATGAGGTCTCGGGTTGCTGTAACGTGCTCGCCAGACTTGCGGCAACATCCGGCGTTGTGATGATGCTCAATCCGGTTCCGCCGCGGAGACTCGAAACTGTGAATGCGCACAGCTTGCCCGTCTCCTCTGAGTCCATCGGCCGGACACAGATTGGCTGGTAGGACCATGGACTTCGAGTCGCGACCTCCGTCGTATCGTCGTCCACAATTTGAGAACAATAATCATGGATGCCGTTGGACTGTAGAGGGCCTGCTGGATTGTGTCCGCATTGCTGGCGCGCCGTGTCTTCGTCCCTGGAGAACGTGCGCCATGTTTGGCCTTGCACAACACCACACAGAAAAATGAAAGAAACTAACTTCAACATGACATCGAGGAATGATTCTGGTAGTCATCCCAAAGAGAACCTTTTTTTGGGGGGGGGGAAATTCTTCGTGACGGGTCTCGTCTTGTTTTGTGGGCAGGCGGCTCGCCGGCTTAGACGGCACGCCTGCCATGCCAGTGGATGTTGTACCAAGAGCCGCATGTGTTTCACGCTATTAGTGCGTAACCAACGCAGCCTCCGATACGGTAGCAGAGCTCTCGGCGCGGAGAACCATAGATGGTGCGGTATTAGCCGGAGCAACGCCGTCCCGGCACCAGCCTTGGTCTTCTTGGTTTTCTTGATGACACGCGGCGGAAGCGGAATGAGAAGCACAAACTCAAGCCGCAAAACGTAATGGAACCCACTCGGATCCTGCAGGCGCCATCAACCTCCACTTCCGAAATATCGAGGAGCTGGCACCCGCGCGGCCCACGGCTTGGCTCTAAGCGCTAGTTTAGGTGAGGCGGGCGGCCAGGAAGGAGCGCTTGAATCGCGTCATGGTCCTAGGTTTGAAGGAGTCAAGCCGGCTCCACAAAGGCGCTCCTGCACAATACATAATATGAAACGATTGAGTCCAATTCCATCTTCAAAAGAGTATCTGGCCCCAAAACCGAAATCATATCTCGCAAGCCGGTCGTTGTTTCGGGGAATTTCAGAATGCATCCATCAGCACTGGATGTTGCTGGGAAAGGAAATTCTGGGCAGCAACGATTGAGCTTGGTCGACGAGTGATTTTTGGGTTCGCAGGTGGACCTCGACAAGATCTCCAGGCGCCGCCTTCCATTCCACGCGCGTCATGGCTTTCTCGCCAGCAAGTCGGCAATCCCGGGGGTCCGTCCGGGTTGTCATCCATCCTTCCGCACCCCCATTGCACATCATCACTTTACTTTTCCGCAGGCTGACACCTTCGGCAAACCATGGCCGGCTCTTTGATGGCTTCAAAACACTTTCGGGTCATCCTCAGCGCTGCTAGAGTCGGAGACGCAGGCGCGGGCCAGCCCCAGGATGGCGGGCCGTCGTTTCTCCGCTTTCCGCCCGAGATTCGAAATCGCATCTACCACCTTTTGTTCGATCTCGACGGTGCTATCATAGACTACGATAGCCAGAGGCACCACCGAAGCGGCCAATTTCTTCGAACGTGCCATGAAGTCTTCATCGAGGGGGCGCCTATCCTATGGGGCACCGGTACCTGGAGAATCACGATCAAGAACACGGGTGGGCCTGGATATGCGCGGCATGACAATAGTATGAAATACGCCTGGCAACTTGAGCCAGCTGTCACATATGGCTGGCAGACCTCCCGTCCTGGGAGGAGTATTCAGGGGTATGGGAGACGGTGCGCAAAACGATTCTCACTCGACATCGAGTTTACAGAACATTACGACATCAACCTGATTCGATCCGGCATACGCCGTGCCTACGATCTGTTGAACGACTCTGCCGAGATTGAACACCTAGCGGTGTCGTTGGACAACCGAGGCAATTGGGACCGGAGCTGGGACCCGCACGCAATGGGGTATTATGACACAGGGGATGCCACAGAGGTGGACAGATTTCTTGAAATATGGCTGGGACGCTTGCGCAACGTCAAGAATGCCACCTTCAAGGGCATTTCTTCCGACTGTGCCGAGGTCTTGATCCAGGAGTGGCAGAGTACGGACCCCGTGGATCCCTTGCCAGCAATGTACACAACTCTCGAAAGGTATGTCAAGGATATGAAGGTTTGCAAGTCCTACCTCCGAAGCGCGCTTGTTGCCACCGAGAAGGCAGACTATGCGGGGTTTGTGGACTTGAGGGACCAGCTCGTGAAGCAGATGCAGGCACATGTGGAGCAGATGGTCACAGGAATATACCGCAACGATCCGACGGATTGGAGACTGGTGGAGGACAAGTACGGTGTCTAAGAGAGGGGGACTACGGACTGCTGAGGTCACACAACTCAAAGTGATATTTCATAGTACTAATTAGATGGAGTTTTGTTCTCTATCGTGTGCATCAAATGCTTATCAGTGCTATCGAAACGACGGCATTTCGACTTTGATTTGATCCTACAAAGGGGTTTACTAGGTACCCACACGCGTTCCAACAGTACAAACCAATATAGGGTGAAAAAGACGGTAACCAGCCAAAACAACGATTTTTCATTCACTCTACCCATTCTACCCAGTTTTCAGTGTACCAACCAATGTGCCAACCCTGTGGCACCGTCATATCCCCGCTTCAGAGCTCATCATGACCCCCGTTGCTGTCAGAAAGCAACAGCACAGTCAAGCGCTTGAGCAACACCTCCCTGCACAGACACTTCTTGTCGCACTAACCAACCGGGCACAGCCGGACATTGACGACCCCAAAGCAAACTCCGTCAACTACAACGGCGACATCGGACCAGACCGCCACGGCATCAGTTTCAACGCATGGTGTCTCCTCGCGCTGGGCACCGGTTTCCTCCTTCAAAGCATCGTCTGTACCTGGTGTCTCCTTTACGACTCTACACACCACATCATTAGCACATGGAGCTCCAACCCGCTCGCCACAGCAAAGGCATGCTCTCTCCTCCGATCCAAATCCACATCACCTCCATCCTCATCCCACTCCAGCTCAAACACGCAACCATCCCACCCACGCACCGCCCAACCCTCCCTCCGCACCCTTCTCCCATCCCTCACCCGCCCTCTCACCCTCTTCCTCTGGGAAACCTCGACAATCTACCTCCTCCTCGCAGTCGCCGTGATCCTCCTCTCCTCCCAACTCCAACACACCCTCTCCTTTGCGGAACTCGACTCCACCAAAACCTTCACCTCCATCTCCAAACTCTTTGGCCTCGTGCAACTGAAATACAACGGCGACGGTGCAGGACCAGTCCGTCTCGAATGGATTGGTTTACTTATTCAATGTCTCGCTGTGCTTCCGTTTCTCTTTGGACTGTCGCGGGATGAAACCATTTGGCGAAGGGCGTCTTCGAAACGTGGTACGAGGATGGCGGTCAAGGGAGGCATGGTGCTTGAGCAGGTGCGGCATTGGCCTTCGGCGGCGTTGTTTGTTTGTAGGGCGGCTGTGCCGTGGGTTTTTTGGGTATGGGTTTTCGTGTAATGGACGGGTGTTTATGACTGTTTTTCCGTTGGTTACGGTTGCGGTTATCTTTCTGGGGGTTGCAGGTGTGGGTGAGATTTTGGTGAGAGTTGGGCCGAGGGGTGCACAACCTGCGCTGTATGGAGACGTTCAGGGGTTGGGGGAGGTTGTGGATGAGTGGGCGGATCCGTTGTTTTGGGGCGATAAAGGGATTGATGAAATGGGGGTGAGGGCCGCTGGGACGGCGGGGAGAAGATTGGAGGAAGTAAAAGAGGGAGTGGCTTACAGAGGGCTTTGTCAAGAGGGAGGACGTGGATGCTTGAAGGGCGGATTGAGTCTTTGGTCCCTGCTTCACTTCCTGAGACATGCAACTCCTGATTGGCCGGTAGCGGTTAGGAAGGAACCACCCAAGGCAGCAGCGCAAGTCATTGTTCCGAATCCTAACCAATGCAGATGGGCCGGGGCACACGTGACAGTTCCTTCCCCGCATAAAATGAAATCTCGCGCACATCTGAAGACCGCTGACCCTGCACCGACCCATCAAAGTCTTCAGCATGAAGCTCATCAACACCGGAACTCTTCGACTTGAGGAGTACCTCGACGCAAGTGCGCCGCCGTACGCCATCTTATCACACACTTGGGAAGATGAAGAAGTGCTATATCAAGAGTTCATCCAACCGGCCGGGCCTCATCTGCAGAAAAAGGGTTACACGAAGATCGTCCAGACATGTCGCCTCGCCCGCGAAGCCAGCTTTACCCACTGCTGGGTCGACACATGCTGCATCGACAAACTGTCCAGCGCCGAACTGACAGAAAGCATCAACTCCATGTTCAAATGGTATCAGCAATCTGCCGTATGTTTGGTCTACCTCTCGGATCTGCTTCCCACAGACGACCCCGCCAAGAAACTGGCGTCCTGTCGCTGGTTCACTCGCGGCTGGACTCTCCAGGAGCTGCTCGCGCCGAGACAGCTCTGGTTTTTCGACCAGAGCTGGACATTCCGGGGGTCCAAAGACGATTTCACAGCTGAGCTTCTATCAATCACACAAATCCAGCGACGTTACCTCTTCGACCAACAACCGCTGCGCAACGCCCCAGTTGCACGGAAAATGGCTTGGGCCGCCAGCCGCAAAACCACGCGAGTCGAAGATGCGGCTTACTCGCTACTCGGCATTTTCGGAATCAACATGCCGCTGATCTACGGTGAGGGCCAAGCCGCCTTTCGTCGTCTCCAGGAAGAAATCATGAAGCAAACAAACGACCTCACCATCTTTCACTGGACTCACGGGTCAAAAGGCGGAGAAGCCCCAGACGCGTCTTGGTACATCGACCTCTTTGCAGCCTCTCCCGCGAATTTTAACCAAAGTGCCAGGATGAGTCCGCACAACCGCACGTTCCTCGACCCGGAGTTCTCGATGACGAACAAAGGCCTTCGGATAACAAGTTGCCTCCTGGTCTCAGACCTCCGACCACCACAACTCGTTGTGGGCAGAGAATGGAAAACTTTGGATAGTGTAAACGACCAATTCCATAACGTTTGCATTTTCCTACGGAAAATTGGGCCCGATCTGTATGTCCGCGAGGGGCGGGCCACTTCTACCCGGGCCATCATGTACGATTTAACTCGAGACGACACGCATTGGATGATGCGCACCTTTTATATTGCCACCGAGGCTGCAGAGGTAGAGATGTTCAAGTGGTACCCAACGCCGGCAAATAAGTTCTTTTTCTTCCCGACGAACAGCAACTTCCGAGTCAGTGACGTTACGCCGACCAGCCATTGGGACGCGTCCAATCGAATGTTTTTCCCGCCCGGGTCGGCCGAGCAGATTTTTGCCGTCAAGCTCAGGATTTATTCGTACGGGCGTTGGGTACCAGATTTGTTGCTCGTTCTCGACCAAAGGGGCAAAACACCTGAGATTTACGTCCTCAGTGATGGTACATGATATCCTAGCTCGAAAATTGGAATGTTACAGAATATCCCAGCTCTATTGGGATAGTACATGGTGCTCCAGCTCTAATTGGATGGTGTCAGAAAGGAGGGGGTTCTGGGCTCCGCCCAGAACACCACCGGCCGGAGTGTGGTGGAATACGGCTGAGCGGAGCTGAGCGGAGCTGAGCGGAGCTGAACGGAGCTGTACGGGGCTGATATAGCTGATCGGAGCTGAAGTGGCTGTGCCAGTTCAGCTGAGTACAACGTGCAAGCATATAAGCTCTCTGGCTCTGCCAGAGAGTCAACAAGCAATTCAATCAAGCAGTTGCAACCCCATCAATTCCACAGAATTCCAGTGTGCAGTGTTTCTGACAGATGGTATATAATATACCAGCACTAATGGGATGCCCCAGAGTATACCAGTACATGATAGGTGATGCGCGGCGATGCATCCGTCGCTTCGATTGAGCAGTCACGCCTTCCAATCCAACGAATGGGATTGCGTGGAAATGCGCGCCAAGCTCACACAAGCCCACTAATAAGGGGAGTAGTACAGGTGACCAATCAATCTACACCTTGCAAGTTATTGGCTGCTACTGGCAGAAAACGTCAGGCACGGCGCCTATTGCCTTGTGTTGGATTGGTCACTTGCACGGTAGGATTGGTTCAACTGACTGTATTTTTCTGTGTGTTTCCAATCTCTGGTTCTCCAGATTGCTCTGGAAATCTTTGCTCTTGAGGCGCGCGCACCCCCTGACGTGAAGCCGCGCCACAGTCAGGGGTACGCCTTGGCGTAGGTAATCTGACACCTTGCAACGATTCCACGTGTTCCATAAGCCTACAGTTTGGAATTCCTTGCCGGCACCGGATTTTTGAGGTCCTCCAGGCTGACCTTGTAAATCCAGAGTCCGAGGATGCCAGGCTTCGACTGTAGGACGTACACCCCCATTGGCATCTTAAGAACAGGATGGTAAGTACTCCCTATCTTCCATAGGCCTATTTCTCATTATATTAGGATGAGGGGGACCCCTATGCGAAGATTCGTGATCCTGAGGTTGCTCTACGGAGAAAAGGGAGGCCGAGAAACGAGCCTGCTCCTTCTCGCTCTCAATACCGCCCCAGGAGGACTCACTAGAGGTCAGATTCAGGGGTTCGAAATAATCTATATCCACGTAGTCGCTTGATTCGGAGCCGGATTCGCAGTTCTCTGGATTTTCGAGGCCTCGCACGGCTTCCACGCGCGTGGGTGCCCCAACACCTGCGGGCATTGCGCAGATTGCTGCAAGCGACCCCGATCGACAACACCAGGGATTCTGATCGCGGTTGAACTTTCCTAGCACTTGGAGCTGGTCAGATTAGCCATTTCGAAGTATCACGGTGATACGGCTTACGGATGTGGGTGAATTGGCGCCTGGTGGAAGTCTTCGAGTGTCGCGAAATGGAATGCCTGGTGGGGTGGTGCATGGTGGGGGCTACAGAAATTTTAGGTGGTGCGCGCGTATCAATTTTAGTGGGGTGGCGATGATGGCGTCTGTAGTTCGCGGTCCGCACCTGCTAAACTTTAGTAGCAAACTTAGTTTTCAAGCTTCTGTTGAGAAGGCACGTGAAGTTTCTGAATTAAAAATCTAGCAGCTTTAAATTTGCGATCCAAGTTCCAACCAACGCACAACTTTCACCTGCCTTCTAATTCTTCCCATCCAGCAAACTCTCTCAACTTCACAACCACAGCAGCCTGCAGGATGAGCTCCTCTGCTCCCAACATGCCCGCAACTGCGCGACGTCAACTAGATACGACAGAAGACTCTGTCATGTCGCAAGGTATGCAGCAATCAATCCTTGACAACAACCGCCTCCTCGATACACTTGAGTTCCCGGTCCCGGCTGGCGAGCTGTCCCGGCTTTCCCCTTTGCGCTCAGTCATCAGTACCGCGTCTTCTTTCGCGGTTTTTCACCAGGCCCAGCAGGACATTGAGATCTCGTACCAGAGAATCGGATTTGGGCAGTGTGGCCTAGTTTTTGCCAAGCCTGGACGTGGATTTGTTGTCAAGGTTGCTCGTCCCTATTTCTCGGACGGGCTTTGGGAAGACTTTCTATCGCATCTTCGACTCTTCCGAGCTCTTTCTCTCCATAAAAACATGGAATGTCGCATCCCACGCGTCTATTCCTACGTCAGCAAGGATAACGAAGCATGGTGGGACATAAATCAGGCATTGCTCCCACCAAACTCGGACTTTCCTCTTCCCTCCGTGGCCCTGATAACAGAACGCATTCTACCCCTGCCCAAGGTCATCCGCCATGCTTTGATCGACAGATTCTGTCCCGAGGGACTGCGGGAAGCGGCCAAGTCTTCCCCCCTAAACAACGACTGTCTTGCCCGCATTTACCTCGGTCGTCGTCGCCGCCCCGACGCTCCACCCGCACCAAACTTTTCTCTCCGCAACTTCAACTTTTGCCTAGATCAGATGTTTGAACTTGGGCTTCCGGTGGAGGAGTACGCAAGAGTGATGGCTGGATGTCTCGCCATCATTCACTGGCAAGCTCGCATGGACGGCTACGATATCGAGTTTGTGTTAGGAAGCGATGCCGAGATTTCATATACGACTCACATCACTCAATCAATTGGCTTGGACGTGGAGCAGCTCGAGCAGCTGCCCAAACACTCGGACATTGAGGTTCTGCAGCGCGTCAACTTTCAGAGACGCGCAACTCGCCTCTGGGTTCTGGACTTCAATCTCTGCAACAGGTTCCCCATGGATGACGCCTTCATCCTCAAGCATGAGGAAGAGTTGGTAAATCAGCTGGTTCTCGCATTCTTTGAAAATGATCCCTATTATCCGTTGCCGCTGATGGAGATCAACGTGGACAAGCAACTCTGGTCCATTTTCAGGAATGAGTATGAGAGAAAAGCAGGAGAAATTCTCGGCACTTCGAAGGCTTTGAGTCATCTACCCGTCAAGTTCCTGGATGCCTGCGTGGAGAGGGAGCGGAGGAAGTTGGAAAAGGGACTAGGCCATGGGCATCGGGACTTCAAGGAGTGAAGTGTTGCAGATCCGTCCAACTTTGTCCAGTCAGTCTTTAGATAACAAAATATATATGCGGCGGGGTATCAAGGAACGTGTGACAACCCTGCAGATTTGGCCCAGTTCCCTGGATTAGTGCCTGGAATTACCCATGGGTACCCATTGAGTCTTGGCGGGTACCCATGGGTACCCATGGGTTTGTGGTAATCAATGTGGTAATATTAGGGTGGTGATATAATTTGTTTTTAACTATTCTACTAATAAAAATATTTTATATTAAAAATGTTAATATGTTACTTTTTGATGATGTGCAATTTTAAAACAACCTTTTCACCTATTTCCACATTTTAAAATTATTGTCACGACCCAGGTCATGACCTCAAGGAGGACGCACGGGCCACAGCAAGACACCAATCATTGGGGCCCAGGGCGCAGGGACCCACGAGCCCCGACGGACCAATCAGGGTGGACCCGAGGGGGATGGTCCCGGTGCTCGGGACCAACGGGCTCGGGACCAACCCCGGACCAGTCGCGATGGACCCGGCGGTGTTGGACCCGAGCCTCGGGACCAACAGGCTCGGGACCAACCCCGGACCAGACTTCATGTATATAGATACGATGGTTGTGCCCACAACTGTGTGAGGACTCTTGGATCCTCACGCTAGCAATACATTGTTCTTGAGCACCGCTCAGTGAGACCCATCGTCAGGGACCTTGGAGTCTACGTTCTGCTTGACAGTGTATCACCCTTGAGAGTTGTCCTAGCCTTCACTCAGTCACCTTGCATCCACCACCTAGAGCATTGGACCCTGTCCGCTCTTACGATCTGTCTTTGCCAAGCCCTCCCCTGGAGCACTTGGAGCAGGCCGTAACAATTATCTCCTAATACCCCCCCATCAGTATTAGGGTGTAATGTGTAAAAATAAATAGCCTAGGGAGTTATAAATTGTTGAATTAATAGCTACCAGTGCCCTGTAACTGGTGGCTAACAGCACTAAGCCACAGTGGGCCCACAGGCCCACTTGTGGCACCTGAACCCCCTGTGGGGCCCTGCCCCACAGTGGCTGCCACACCATGGAAGCCACACACAGAA